>MJUU01016125.1:20131-39868 GCA_002080025.1 Modiolus philippinarum | reverse complement strand
TAACATAGGGACTCTATGGGAAATGCATTCAAATGTCTTATCCTCTGAACCTACGGAGCCAATTGGAACCAAACTTGGTTACAATTGTCTTTGGATGATCCCTTCCAAAGTTTGTGATTTTTAGTTTGTACCTCATCCAAGAATGAAAATGTAACATTTGCAGAACTGATTTATAGTATGAATGGGTGGTCTATTGGTGACATTGAATAAAACCAGTGACCAGGTGAGCAATACAGGCTCCTTTGAGCCTCTAGTTCTTTTAACTACAAATATATATGTCATATATGTCATAAACAATTCATTTACAACATAAATGATACAAACAATCTCTTTAATGTTTAGTTACAGAAGCAGTTCATATACAAATTCATCTGAGATTTTTACAGATATTTTAAATTTTCGTCGACTCAAGAATAAAATTTTACCAAAAATCTTCAGACATTGAATAAAAAAAATAGCTCTATACCAAGGGGGAATAACTTTTGAGGTGCATTCAGTTCCAGGTAATGCTTGTGTTGGAGGTTATGTCATACCTTGGAGTTATGTCTGCTATTGCACACACTGTTTTCATTACAAGTATAAACTATTTTGACAATGATGCAAAATTTTCTGGACAAAACAAATTTTTTGACTGTATGATATTTATTTCAGACACATTCCAAGCATTGATACAGTATTGTGACAGCATTTCAGCGAGCTCAGCAAAATTGGTAGGTACCATTATTATTGCTATATATATATATATATATATATATATACCGAGATTAGTAATAAAACAGTTTAAATATGTATCTGAGATAAGTAATAAAACAGTTTAAATATGTATTTATCTTGTAACAATTACTGTCATCAATTTGTGTAAATGGTTTAAAAAATGTTAAAATAGAATCAACATGATAGTGTTCTAAATAACCCTTTATTTCTAAAGATTAAACACAGTAAGTTGTTGGAGTAATTTTGATTGGTCAGTTTGTGCTTTTTGTGTCCTAGCTTGTGAAATGACCTGAAAAGTTCAAAGTAAAATTTCTGGAAACCATTTAATGATGTGTTAGTATATATTTTTTAAAGGGTTGTTCTAGAAAAAAAGGGGTCTGGGCCTTTGGAACTTCTTTAAATGACTGGATCATGTACATGTCTATTTATGGCGGATTTCCTGGCTCAATAACGTATTATATTTGCAATTCTTCAATGAACATACCAATATTCCTCAAGTAACACCTATAACAACTCCTTCAAAACTCCTATCTTTTCTTTGTCAATCAACCAATCAAGATTCTATAGAATTCTTTTGTAAACCAATTTGTCATTACTGGAGTATCAAGGTAAACCCCTTCAGGCAGTACAAATATGTATACAATAGAATTTCTATAGAATCTTGATTGGTTGATTGGCAAATAAATGACAGGAGTTTAGAAGGACTTGTTATATGTGTTACTTTAGGAATATTGGTATGTTCATTGAAGAATTGCAAATATAATATGTTAAAGAGCCAGGAAACCCGCCATAAATGTCACAAGTGGTAGGAATTTATCATGCACTAATAAAAGAAAAAAAGTTGTCTCATATCTTCTTATTAATTTTGAATTTTGCAAAGCTTTGTTTATATTTTAGTCATTACACATTACTCTATATTGTTTATATTTTGATCATTTCACATTTCACATTACTGTGTATTGTTTATATTTTAGTCAATACACATTTCACATTACTGTGTATTGTTTACATTTTAGTCAATACACATTTCACATTACTGCCCCTATTGTTTATATTTTAGTCATTAGACAACCAGAACATCTACAATGGGTGCTGTACATTGAGGATTGACTACTCCAAATTGAATACACTAAACGTTAAATATAATAACGACAAAAGTCGAGATTTTACAAACCCAAACCTTCCATCAGGAGAAAGTGGTGGTATGGAGCAGAATATTCACTATGGAGGTAAATATTTACATCAAGGTGATTGGTTGTTTATCTATAGAAAAAGCTAGACTGCTAGAGGCATTTCTGTCTTGTATTATTTATCATCAACAAAAAGTTGATCATAGTTTTCCCTGTATTAAAGGTACTCAGAGAGAAGAACGAGAACGATGTAAGACATGTTGTGTTGGTTAATTTAAGGTTTATAAGGACTATTCCATGTGATTATAGTACCAATAATATGTTCACTAGGTTCACATGACAAAAGCATGGCACTAAATTCTCATTTAGATACTTAGTTTTGGTTTATGTCACAATGGAGTAGTCCTGTGGAATACTTGTAACATGGTTTTTTTTTGTGAGTAGAGGGATATGTGAGTTTTGGTTACTAATATTGTGCTAATCTAGTCTATAGGTGACACATAGAATACAATCAGTCATACATGTATTTATAATCGGGAACTAGTGTTCATTGGCAAAGATGAAAAAAATTGATTGTTACAAGTATTTACTGTTCATTCACAGTTAATTTTGTTAGGAAATGTTTTCCATTGTTTTTGTTTTACATTCACTATCCTCTATGATAAACTATTATTTATCAACCATATATATTTGTTCACTTTCCATACATAAACATTCACAGATTATAACTTAAAGTGTAGTATATATTGATCATCCCTTTTATATGCAATTATTGAAATATTTCCATTTGCACTTTTCCATTGTAATATTATCTGAATTAGAAATTAAATTAACAAATCTAATTGAAAGAAAGTTCAGATTTCATGCAACTAAATTATATACTTTATGCCAATTATTTAATTTTGAAGTTTAGCTTTTGTTATCTATGGTCAGCGATACATGTTGCCATTTTTTGCTTCAACAATTTGGCTTAATAATGAACATATTGTATCAAGTGTATTATTTGTGCATAATAAAGAGTGCTATAACTGTATTTTACTGTCAAAATTATAACAGTATAAAATGACAGCCATCTTGAAAGCTACTATGAATAGAATTCAATATGGCTGATATTCATTGTCATGGTAACCACTTTCAACCACTACCTGCTTAATAGGCATATCACAACATGCTTTATATTTAGCTTTTTGGTTTGTGTTTATTTTCTAGACAACTTTAATATGAATTATTTGTAGTTTTTAATAATCGCATGATAATATGTAATTACTAAAGGTGCTCCCAGCCTAGTGACGTCAGCATATATCCCTGGTGTGGGACCAGCTCCACTAACGGCCTATGGTGCCGCTGCTGCTGCGGCAGGAGGCTCACCGGTTTATGGTACAGCAATTTCACAAGTTTTTTCTCTATTCTCTCTCTTGACAGCATGAATCTTTGTCATTTTAGATGTTTTTGTAACATAGCAGCTTTTTTGTAGAATGCAGACTAACACATTTCTTCCCTTTTTCGTCATCCTTGCAGTTTGGGGTTCACATATGACAAATTTTCATGCCTGAATTTTTCACTGGTTGGTAAAGCACAATGTTGAACAATTTCAAGCACATCTAACATTTCAATTTTAACAATTCAAATGAATAACAGACTATCAATATTTTAAATCAACATTTTTCATTGGTTAAAATAGTGGATTTTGTTAAAAGGTGAAATATTTAAATCAGTTTAAATTTAAGAATTAACAGTATAAAGGTAGAAATCATTAGGACAAACATTTATCAAATCTCTTGCTACAATCTTTATGGCTATGTTAAAGTGTTTGGGACATAAGTGAGGATGACAAAAGCTTCCCTTGTAGTGCAACAATCTTAGCATGTACATACTGTTGGACACATATATAGCTTTTCATGTCATTTGACTGTGATCTTACTTTCTTCTCCTACAGCTCAGAACTATGGAGGGGGCATGTCGGGTGGTCCAAACTTTGGAGGGGGTATGCAAGGTGGTAAGTCTATCTTTCTTCTTTTCTTCTGTGACAAGACCATTCCACAATTTAAACATTGCAACCATGTTTCGTGTTATTTTTTACCTAACAGTGGCAGATCATGACTCTCTTCAATTCATCAGTGAATTTCATGAGGTTAAAATTTCTTTGTTATAGTGAAACATGATTTTGTTCATTCAGCTGGTAATATAAATTGTGGAAATGTCTACTGTCACATGTATATATAGTTTCTGTAATAGTAAAAGACAACTTTTATAATTGTTTGTTTCCAAGTGAAATTTATTGTATTTTTTTTTATATTATGCCAATTTTTTCTATTGTCTCCAAGAAGACAATACTATTCATTCTGTATACATTCTAATTTTTACTATGAAATATAAGATAGCTTTGTTGAAGCAAAAATTGATATTTCATTAGAAACAGGTGGATAATAATGTGAGATGATTATTAATTTTTCCATAAATGGTTTGGATGCTGTCAATGATTGTTTGGAAGCCATAAATAAGTTCTACTAGACAAATTGCTTTGGTTTTATTGTCAATTTATTACCATTGCCTGGACTGATTTTATCTTGCCAGCATTGTTTTCATTCTTATTTACAATTTATTTCTATTGATTTCATATAAAAAACCTATTTTCACACAAAATGTATCTGATTGATAAAGAAGGAACAAGATGATTATAAAATTCCCTGAGAAAGAAGTCAGGTTATGGTAAAAAAAATTCCTAAATGTATTCATGATCATTTGTGTATGGTATAAAAGTATAATCTCAATGATTATTAATGAATGATGTTTTGTATCAGAAGGAACTGATTATTATATAAGTTTAGTCTACTTTTTATTGTATATTCTAAAGGTATAAATACAGTCTTAGATAGAAATGTTTTATATAGAAATTTTATACATACATATTTATACATCTGGAATTATGTAAATAGCAGATCAAATTTCTTTTAAGAAGTAAATTTCCATTAAGAAGAAAAAAAATTGAATTTATTACAGCTCAATTACCTGGTCTGGGAATGACTCAAATGGCTGGACCCCGTGGAATGGGAATGCCTATGGGTGCAATGAATGTTGGTATGCCCATGGGATTACAGATGGCAGGACAGGCAGGCAATGCTGTACTCCTCGTATCAAACCTCGATGAACAGGTTTGTGTTTAGTACAGGGTTAACAGGATTTATTGACAATATAGTTGTTATTTCTTACTTCTGTAATTGTAGTTTAATTTAGGGATAAAACACACAATGAGAATTATTAAAGAGGGTCACATGTTGATGTTATTAAAATAGACCTGTGCCTAGATGTATTTAAAACAAATATTCAAAATTTGCTAATTGGGTAAATTGAATTAACACATTTTCCTAAACAGAAATTGTTAACAGACAAATAGGTGTTGTTTCGAATTGTATTGTTTGAAATTCTGTACAGCGATATTTATCGATCTTCCTGAAAAATGAATAATTTGAAATGATTTTAAGGTAGTATTGGAGTATTCTGCCAGTTCAAATTTATATTGATGCCTTTTGTAAACAAAAGGAAACATTTTACTATAAGCACAATTAACTGATGCAGTATTCTAAATAAAGAAGGTGTTTCCCATTTAAAAGTTTGAGTCGTATTTGTATATTAAAATATTTTAGAATGAAAATTTGAAAAGGGGAAATTATTGGAACAAAATTTTGTACCACAATTTTTTTGGTGAAAGATTGTGGGATTATATGGCTGGTGACCACCAAATTTTAGTTTACATTTTGCATTCTCTCAAAACATTGCAGTATCGTTTAATTTTAGATGACACTTTTTGGCTCCCATACTACCTTAACAGTTGAACAAGTCAACAAGAAATGTTATTCATAAACATACAATACTTTTCTTGTTTCATTGTGTGGGTGCAGAGTTTTGGTCATACTATATATATATTTATATATGGGTTTCAATCTGTGCTTAATAGAATATAGTATAAACTGCTATTTCTATATAGAAGATTCACACTGGTTTTATCACTTTATTTGGAAAATTTAATCAAGTTATCTATTCTCTCTGAATAGAAAACTATATCTTTAACACAAATGCTTCATTTTTATGGAACTTTAGATCTGTCTCAACTTTTCTTGCTTAAAATAGTTATAGATATTTTATCACTTTTAATCGAAAATATTTCGCTTGTCCTGTATGGAATAAAGTTGGATTTCCAAGACTGAGAAGCCATGCTCATTCCTCAAAAAGGGATAAATATGCCAATATACCAGTAAACAAAAGAAAAATCCCTGTAAAATGTTATTATGAAAAAAAAAAATAGCCAAGTTCTTCTTTGTATTAGCTTAGAAAACAATGATTTGTACAGAAATTCCATAAATTTGAAGCATTGAATCTGTGTTTTAGTAAAAAAAAAAAAATATGGGGCAGCACAGGATATTGTTATCACACAGAAGTCATGGCCAGACAAAATCAAATTAAAATGCAAACAGAAGTTAGAGCTTAAAGTCACTTAATTTGGACTGTTTTAGTAAAGTATCAAAATAGAAATTAAAAGACAGTTAAGTTTCCAGTTAGATGTTGGTTAAATAAGTAATTAATTTTGATGTTCTTGAAGACAGTTATTCTCCAAATTTTTGTGTTTGTTTTTTAAATTTCACTGACATAGAATGTATGTGACTTGGAGCTTATAGACTGTCTATATGTAAAAGCCAATTTTATTTGTAAACACCAGACTGCTTGATTATGTAATTTTCCAACTATTTCTGTGCTAAATAATATCTTACTACAATATTCAACTATTTTTGTTGCTTTTATCCTGATTATTTGATTTTCTTTGGCCTTTTTGTGAGAAATTATGTAAAATTGAGGGCATTATGGGATATATGTAAATGTATTCAGCATGTAACATCATCTGCATGTTTTATTTTGTGATATAATATGACAAACTAATCACTGAATTGTTATTTGTTGATCACGAATCATTGCAGGTTTAATACAAGATTAATTTTTTCCCATTTTTTCTTTTTTTTCCTGTTCCCACTCATGCTGGTGTTATCCATGTGGACTCTTCTCTTCGCTCGGAACACTGAATCTTCATCTGTCGCTATACGTCTGCTTCCCTTTCAACACTATAGATGGTCACGCCCGATGCTCTCTTTACCCTTTTTGGTACGTTTATAAGCACTTCTTATTGTTTTTCATTTTTTTCTCAGTAGTTTAATTATAGATATAGAGATAAACTTTTCTTTTTCGATACTTATATCAGAATTTATATTCATACATATATCCAGATATATACTAAACAGAATTTTATTTTGTTCAGCTAAATATAAAAAAAAGCCTTTTATTTCTGTCAATGCTTTATATATTATCTGCAAAGAAAACTTAATTTTAATTTCTGACAATTAATTGCTTAATTTGAAAAATTTGATTGTTACAATGACTTAAACATTTTTACATTGGTTTACATCAGGTGTATACGGGGATGTACATCGTGTGAAGATTTTATTCAACAAAAAAGACAATGCACTAGTCCAAATGGCAGAGCCTCATCAGGCACAGTTAGGTAAGTCTAAAATGGGTTTGTTCAAAATTTTTCTTTTATGGATATGTTTTTATACAAAATATTTCCATGATAGTTGGTTCAAAATAGTTGAATTGATTTTAAATGTGGCTTAATCCAAATTCTTTGGATTCATTTAATTTTGTGGATATAGAAATAAAAAAGACATTGTATGGTTAGATTCGTATATTGTTGCTCTTTCAAAAACCAAAGTTCCATGGTTACAACATGGATGTCAAAGTAGAGCACCTCCCCATTGCTTATAGAGATTTTTAACATTGTTAAGTCCATTCAGACATTAATGAAAGTTTTAGAAAGACTGCATTCAAAATCACATGAAGGTAAAGAAATTTCATCAAAACAAATTAAGGTTAAAATCTTCATCAAAAGAGATTAAGGTTACAGATATTCTTTATATTTAATGGAAATGATAGATTGAAATTAATTGCAAGTTTAATGGCATTTTGGTTAAATAAAAAATAATCACTTTTCTTTCATTTTTGCAGCAATTGCTCATTTAGATAAAGTGAAAGTATGGGGAAAACCAATCCGTGTCACTCAGTCAAAGCATGCTGTGGTTCAGATGCCCAAGGAAGGACAACCGGTAAATATTCTATTTATATAAAATGTATGGACTAAGAAATACAGCAACAGAATTCATAGGGAAAAATAATAATATTTAAAATCAAGCTGAAAAAAAGGATAAAATAGAGATAAGACTTCAAGAGAATTAGAATATTATTGTAAAAACAAAAACACAGTGGTAAAATCTAGAACACCAGCAATTTGAAATTGCTATAAATTAGGAATAACAGTTGATGATTTCAATAAGTAGGCATAATCTGTTACTCCTCACACTTCAAGATAAAATCCAGCGATGTAATAATGAATGGAATGGTTTTTACCTTATCAAGTTTACAATAATAACAAATATTGCAGAATTGCTATACAAAGGTATTTTGATGATAATTTTCACATTATATTCATACAAAACAAACAATAATAAATATATGATTTTCAAAATATCATTTACCTATGAGACTGAGTTGAGATTTTAGTATAAGTATATATGGCTTTATACTGCAGGATGCTGGTTTAACAAAAGACTTCACAAATTCACAACTTCACAGATTTAAACGTCCAGGATCTAAAAATTGTCAGAACATTTTCCCTCCATCAGCAGTGCTTCATTTGTCAAACATTCCGTAAGTATTTATGTTAAAAGTAAAATGTTAAAGGGCTACTGCAGTAAAAATTCCACTGGGGTGGAACGCCACTAATTTTTATACCCCCACCAAGAGAAAAACAATTTAAATATATAATAAACTACATTTGTATAAAGACACAAGAGAAAATTACCCACCACCAATAGAAAAAAAAATCACTGGTGTTCTGCCCCTGGTGGGAAGATTAAATGGAACAGGCCAAACTGAAAGAGAAGTATAAACCTGGTTACAGTTTATGTCCATAAAAGCTGACAATTTTACCTCAGAAGAAATCGTTATTTTTTTTTTACACAAAAAAAAAGGATGAAAATAGATACAAATGAAATGTGTGACTTGAGTTTTGAGATCGCGTTTATCAAAGTAATGATGTCATCTACATTTTTCTGAGTATACTTTACAGTCAAACTTGGATGGTTCTAACACTGAAAGCACCATTGAAAACAGTTTGAGTCAGTAGGGTGTTCCAGATATCGAGCTTTAACAATGTAAAAAAAATGAACAAAGGGACCACAAAAGTTGTTCGAGGCATTCATGTTCGAGTTATTGCAGTTCGAGCCATTGAAGTTCTACTGTACTTCTTACAATTTTACAGCGGAAAGTTCATTTCATTGAAGTCAGTACTGTGTTTATTGTGTCGCCTGCTGTAAGCAGAGTTGACACATAGGGATTACTATCCATCGTCTTACGTCGTCGTCCCAACAGTTTTTGAATCCACAACTCCTTCAAAACCTCTAGTCCGATTCCTACCAAACTTTCAGGATATGTTGTGCACCTGATACTTAGAATTTTGATTTTGCAGATTTTAGAGGTTAACAGAGCCAAAATTGCTCATTTTTGAGTCTGTTGGTTTTGAATCAGCATCTCCTTCAAAACTGCTAGTCAGATTCTAACAAAACTTTCAGGATAAGTTGTTCACCGGGTGTAGTTGTGCACCTGATACTTAGAATTTTTATTTTACAGATTTTAGAGGTTCACAGAGCCAAAAATGCTCATTTGTGAGTCTGTCTGCTTTGAATCAGCAATCCTTCAAAACTGCCAGTCCGATTCCAACAAAACTTTCAGGATAGATTGTTCAGTTGATGTAGTTGTGCACCTTCTATGTAGAATTTTGATTTTACAGATTTTAGAGGTTCACAGAGCCAAAATTGCTCATTTGATAATTTGGTTTGTAAATCCCCAATTCCATCACAACTGTAAGTCAGATTCCAACCAAACTTGCAGGATATGTTGTTCACCTGATGTAGTTGTGCATCTGATACTTAAAATTTTGATTTTGCAGTTTTAGAGGTTCACCGAGTCAGAATTGCTCATTTGTTAATTCTGTTTGTTTATGTGGAACTCCTTCAAAACTGTAAATCATATTCCAACCAGCCTTTCAGAATACATTGATTACTTGATATAGTTGCACACCCGATATTTAAAATTTTGATATTACAGATTTAAGAGGTTAACAGAGCCAAAATAGCTCATTTGTTAATTGGGTTTTTTAATCTTCGACTCCTTCACAACTGTCTGTCAGATTCCAACCGAATTTTCAGTATATGTTGTATATCAGGTCTGGTTATGCACATTATATTATTTTTTTTACCGATTCTAGAGGTTTGCCAAGCCACTAAGCTCATATGTTAAATCAGATTTGCAGAAGTGTTCCATGGAACACCCATCAATTTTATTTAAAAGATTCTCATGTTTGTTAATCAGAATTCTAAACAGAACTTGTATTTTCTATTACAGACCAAATGTATCAGAAGATGAATTGAAGGAAGCATTTGAAAACCATGGCACAGTGGTAGCGTTCAAATTTTTCCCGTAAGTATTGTGTTCACTGTATTAAAAATGAAATATGTCGTTTGATAGGAAGAACAGTTTATGTGTTGTTATTATAACAAGATTATAACAAAATTTTGTGTATTTCTTTTTATTAAGACTTACATAGTACACACATTGGTCTTAAAAATACATTTTAATACTGCACAACTATTAAAAGAGTTAAAAGTAACACTAAAGTCATGAATAATACAAACTCCAATAATTAGTGTTGGAGCGTAACTTAATATATCTGCTAACCAAAATTTTTAGTTTCTGGGAATATTTGTTTTTGTTAGGATGGTAAGAGTTAATGTCAACAAGTGTTGTTTGTAAACTAATCTACAGATTTATTTTATGTATGCTTTTTTTCTGTGACAGGAAAGACAGAAAAATGGCTCTTATACAGATGGAATCACCAGAGGAATCAATTATGGCTCTGATTGTAAGTTTTATATTTCTTAATTAGTGCTTCACTATGTTGTATTTACAGTACTGTATCACAATGTGTATGCATGTTGAATGAAAGGAATTTTACATTTTTTCTTCATTTCTAAGCAAATGCATTGAAAATTATGAAAATTGCAGTGTTTAATTGACCATACATTGTATGTTTATAAATATTTGCAATAGAATATCAAAGGACCAAGTCATTCAAACTGTCTAGGTAGTAATATTTTGTAAAAAAGTTGAAATAAAAAAAAAATCTGAAAGAAATGATAGAATTAACACAACAAGCAGGGGAAAAAACACAAGAAGAAAGACCATCATACACCCTGTTTTACCTTCCTGACATATATTAATATTTATACTGCAACCTTTCTATTTGCATATAAAATACATTGACTAAATAAACACAAGTGATATACAGTTTCTGACCGTATAATGCTTTGTCAATGACGTTTACAGTGTGTTTCTGTAGAAATTGTCCTATGACGTTGCAAGAAAGCATGGATTCATACCAAACTAACAATGTCAGCTTAAATCACCATTTGTACCTATAAATAATACCCTAAAATTCAGTTCATTGTTGTTGCAGTATAAACGCAATATTAGTATATTGACTTGAAATGGTGAAAATGCTTGCCACAGGCTTGTGCATTTTCACAAGTTTCTAAGCCTCATTCTTCTATATATACATGTATTATTGTTTGTATATAACTTTTAATAATATCTTTTCAGGCTATGCACAATTATCCATTGAGTGAATCAAACCACTTACGGGTGTCATTTTCAAAGTCCACGATTTAAAGACAATACATTGATACTGTTTTGAGTTATCCCCCATAGAAGTACCAAGATGGAGAAGTGCCTTTGTGACTTTTGTTTATTCAGATGTTGCCATGGAAATGGCAGGAACATGTGCAATGATCTCATAATGGGATGCTTTGTAACTATAGCGACAGTGGCAGCAATACATTAAGTGCTCTGTAATGATGTTCTGTTGCCAAGGAGATTTTTTTGTTGTCATAATTTTGAGTTATTTTCTGTTATGTTGGTTTCCCTGTTGAAGACTTTATTGTTTAATTGTATTAAGAAGTTTTTTATGTTGTTATTGTCCCAGAAGTACATATTGAATATTATAATCCTCTGAAGAAATCCATGCAATTTTTCCCATGTACATGTACATCTTCAACAGGGAAGCAAACACAATATTTTGGTACTTTCACACCTTGTTGAATGGTGGGGAACTCTAAACAGAGTAATTTGTTTCCCCCAAAATGTTTTACGTTTATAAGTATTGTTTGAAGTATTGGTGATGATGAAATGGACCATTATAATTTGGGGCAGACAAATTACTTGTCAGACAGTTTAGGGACTAGTGTTATTAGCTCATGAGACCTCATTTAACTGTTATTTTTGCATCAGAATCATTGTTAGAGAATTATAAAGGTTTGGATATATTACATATATTTTTGCATTTTTACAGATATATTTCAGTGGGGGGCATGAACCAGGGTTAAGCATATTTTGTTACTTTGTTATGTCCTTGTTTGTAGCAGCTGAAGGTCATTTATTCAAGGTCAGTAGTTGAGAAAGATGGTTTTCAAAAAGTTTATTTCATGGAGAGTATTAAAAAAAGTTAAGATACTTGTAATGTTATCTGACTTTATATTTTGAAAAATGAATACTTGACCTTGACCTGTGATTTGAAATCAACATGAGGTGCTTGCTTCATGTCATTCCAATTATGGTTCATGTTTACATTTTGTCGTGAGATTATGTGTTTTCTTTTTTGTTTTGAAGTCAATCAATTTGAATTTATGTAATACAATCAATTATGTTAATTTTTTTTTTATTATTTTTATTAGCAGTAAATATAACGCAGTTATCTTTCCTTTGTTTCTACTGGTAGTTCTTTGATTTATCAAACCAAATAAGTGACATCTAATTTTAGCAAGTAATTTTGTTTGTAGTTAATTTTGATGTTATAAAAAGGGTCTCTTCTGTTAAATTTTGATATTCATGTTAAAGCATTCATCACCTGTTAATGAAAACAAAGTTTAATAAAGATCTGATGTATAAGTAGTTTTAGATACTAAAAGGATACATTTTTTTCAAAACAGAGTGTCCATGACAAATTAGATAGTTAAACATGTTAAAATTAACCATTAATATCCAAATTATAAGATCTGTTTTTTCTCTAGATATCTAAAAAAAATCCATGTGCCTGTCAAATATGGGATCATGTTTTTGTAGCTTTTTTATGAAAACAGAAAATATTTGTTTTTATTTATTAAACTGTATCTTCCATTTTTTGAAGTGCAGATATGTTATGGCTTTGTTACCAACTAAGTCATTTATTTTTTAAGATCTTGTATGATGTATTGAAAACAACAGTTTTGTAATAAAACATCAAAATGACCCTTTTGTTTTGTGATTTGGTGTAAATAACTTTTATCTGTCATCTATTTGTAACTATATGTTTTGTCTTTTTTTCTTTATTACCTTTGTCTGCCTATCTTTAGATTTTTTTTGTGTAAATTCTGTATTCTGATTAAATTTCCAAATTCCTTCTATGTTTTTGCTTTGGTTTTTGTTCAGTATTAACACATTTAAAATGGAAATTGAGAAATATTACAAAGTTGATTAAGTATGACATTCACAATTTGAATTGTTCTTGTGAATTAAAAAAAAAGTCTAAGAGAATTTATAAATGGCCGACAGTGGTAATAAGACCTCATTGGTTAGCTATTAACACTGAACCTTTCTGTATGTAGGATAGCTTATATCATTAAACTTCTTGATGTGGGAAATCTTTTCATCTTGTTCTTTTCTTTGACCTCTACATTTGAAGGTCATATAATCATGTTTTTACATTCTTTCGTCTTTATTATTGAAAATATAATTTTAGCATGCATACAAATTTGCATTACAAAATTTTGAAAGAATTTATCTATAAATGATTATATGACCATCAAATGTGTTGCACATGCTTTATCCATCTGCATTCATTAATCTGACTTACCAATACTGAAACTATATTTACAAGGTGTTAAGTCTTCATCTTTTTGCCTACTTATTCTATTCTTAAAATTGTTAACCTCTTTCCTATGAATGAATCCATATTACAAAATAGAACATACTGAAATGGTATAATGATGTCGTCAAAATTAGTCATGGGAGACCTGTATAACATGCAATTAAGATGGACTTTTCAAAAATGTTTCAAAAGGTGAGTGTATGACCTTTTCGGTGTCCATTAAAATCACAGTAACAGAAAAGTTAGACATGAAAGATGGAAAATTTAATGGCAGTATCAAAATAAGAAAAAACACTTGCTTAGATTATCTAGAGACCAGAGTCTAGAGATTTTAGCTTCGAAATCAAAATGTGTCATATTTGGGAAAAGAATCATCATGAAATGTTAAAATTTTTGTAAGCACCCATTAAAAAACAGTTATGAGAACCCAACAGTTTTAAGAATGTCCTATTTGGGTAGTAAGTAAATTTTTATAGCCTTTTCAAAGGGTCAGTATAATGGATCTAGCAAATTCATCAAGAAATTTGAAGTTCAATAATCTGTTTGTTTTGGGAGTTTAGGGTTTATGAAAAAGAAATTCTTTTCTCACCCTACCTGTAGTGCTTTCTATGTAACCAAAGCCAGAGTGAGATTTTTAGGTCTCACCCGTGGGTGAGACAAGTTACATGCACTTTTCCCGCGAAATTATGGTGATTTTTCAGTTAGTTTGGTATTAAAAGCGCAACAGAAGTGATAAATAGCGTCATACATTGATGTGTTTGATGTAGCTAATTTTCAAAAACCAATAAAATGTGTTGTGTTCATATAGAAAGCTATAGTTAAAAATGTCATTCAAAAATCCTGAGCTGGAATCATGTGACGTCGTAAAAGGGGACATAACTCCCGTAAGTAAACAAACGTCACGAAGGTCAAATTCCAGATCAACTATTTCACTGTAAATAAGTAAAAACAAATGAAAATCCAGAGTAAGCCAAGTAAATTTAGTGTCCATAGAAATCGATCATTACCCTTGATAGTACATAATATGATGTCTAATGTAGAAATGAGCAACAGACCCTTTGTGTTGGTAGGGTGAGAAAACAAATCAAACATGGGTAGGTATGCAAGACGAGGTAAATCTCACACACCTGCAGGCAAGATTAGGTATTCTCTGACTCGGCATAGCCTCATCAGAAACAACCTTAATCTTGCCCTTGGGTGTGTGAGATATCCCTGTCTTGCACACCCCCATGTTAGATTCATAGTATCAGATGCATATATTTTGAATATGGTGAGCAATATGAAGAAAAAAACATTCTACTCAGAAAAAGGTAGAAGTGTAGTATATACTTTGGACTCTCTTCTGAGTTCAGCTTCACAGGAGTTCATAAGTATCCAACTCTTTGTCACAAACACCTCAAAATCTTTCTGTTACAGGTGTCTGAGCTAAAGACTAAACCACAAACTAAATCAATCCCCATAGTTGATTTGAAAAACATAATGGAAACATGAAACAAAACCATTGAAAAATACCTTACCAGTAAGTAAATAAAAAGAAAAAATGCATTATGTCTGCCTGTTACGAAAGTTAGAAAAGAAAGATATATGAACGATGGTGATACAGCTGCTTGAAAACATTTACATAATGCAAAATATTTCTAGAACCTTCAATATATATGAATTGTACATGTATATAAGGCATCAGGTCCAGTTCTTTGCATCTACTAATTTCTTGCAATCTTAAAGTCAAGTTAATTGACTTCCTTTGTAATTAGATCAAAAACATAGTAAATTAATGCTATTTGATAGACATTAACCTGGATTAGTAAGGCCCTATCAAGTTAATTTGTAGATTCTCATCCACCTGTAACAAAAAATCTGGGGCGGGTGGGAGGGTTTTATTTTATATTTTTTTTACTGATTTTCACTAAAATTGATAGGAATTCAAAGAAAATTTCTGAATAATTGAAGAAGAAAAAAAATGAGCTTAGAAAAAATGGGGCGGGTGGGGATGAGAATCTATTAATTAATTTGATGTGGCCTAATACAGCTCTCAACTTGACTTTAATTTGGCTGTCTAATGGGTAAGATTAGGTACTAGTTTTAAACTAGATTATTTATATATGATGGGTCTGTCATATATGATGTGTATTGTAATCTTAGTGGTGAAATCTACAGCGTAGGGCTGTCTACACCTCATTAACCATGACCAAAAGTGAGGAAAATGGTTTAACATTGGACCCTATAAAATACTACAAGGTCTTTTCATTCCAAAATACAAGGCCAGTTAGTACCAAACTTTTCAACGATAGTGCGTGGATGGTCCTTTTTGATATCTACCCCCATGGAAGATAGCTGCTAGCAAGGAACTTAGTTTAACATCATAATTTAACATTGAAATTAATTCTTCAAATGAGGTGTCCGTCTTGTCCATATCATATCCAATATGAATTTCAGTACTGAACATTTAAACATCAGCCCAGTGAATAATGTTTTTATGCTAACAAGAATCGAACTTTGTCTCAATGGTTTTTACCTCACCTGACTACGGCCAGGGTGAGCTTTTGTCGTCACTTATTGTCCGTCCTAAAGTTTTCATTCAAAGATCTCTGAAACCACTGGGTCAATTAAAACCAAACTTGGTCACAAAAGTGCTTGAATGGTCCCCTTTACAACAAATGTCTACACCTCATGCAAGATTGCCACCAGCAGGGAACTTAGTTCAAAATTGGACAAAAAGTGCTTGTATGGTCCCCTTTACAACAAATGTCTACACCTCATGCAAGATTGCCACCAGCAGGGAACTTAGTTCAAAATTGGACTATATATTCAAAGCTCTCCATTGAAACTACATGGCCAATTACAACCAGACTTGGTCACATAGTCCTTAGTTGGTCCCTTTAAAAATGTGTCCGGCAAGTTCGCATTAAATCCAAGATGGCCAAAAGCCTAGAACATAGTTTAACAGTAGATCTTATGGGAAAGCATCTCTAAAGCTGTTGAGCCAATTGGGATCGATCTTCGTCACGTGGACCCCTTTCAAAAATGTGTCGGGCAAGTCTGCATCTCAACAAAGATTGCCGCCTGCACAGACCTTAGTTTTGCATTGGATTCTATGGGAAAACATTTTCAAAGATCTTCTCTTATAGTCGTTCAATTATAACCATAGTTGATAGACAATGATTCTTAGATGGAAATGTGTCCGACATAGGAGACAGTTTTGATATTGGACCTTAAGGGAAAGCATTCGAGGTTTTGACTTAAACAACATCACTAATTGGAACCAAACTTTGACAGAATAATCGTTAGGTGGTCCCCTTTAATATGAAATGCATCAAGTCGGCATGTCATCTAAGATGGCTGCCAGCACTGACTTGAGTTTAACATTGGACCCTATGGAAAAACATATTCAAAGATCTTCTCGGAAAGTACTTGTCCAATTAGAACCATACTTTGTTACAATAGCCCATGTCCCCTTTGAAAAATGTGTGTAGCAAGTCCGTATTACAGTCAAAATTGCGACCATCGGGAAAGCATTCAAAGATATCCTCTGAAGTCCCAAAGCTAGAACCAAACTTGGTCACAATAGTCCTTAGGTGGTACATTTTAAAAATTTATGTCCGGAAAGTGCATCGGTCCTCTGCATGTGGCCCAAATTGCCACCAACAGGAGCATTGTACACTAAGGAAAAAACAAAGACGTCTTAAATTCTTGGTCAGTTGTAATCAAACCTGGGATTAAAGGTCCTTAGATGGTCCCCTTCAAGAAAGGTGACAGTTAAGTTTCCAATCACGTGCATTATATGTTTCTGAAACAATACGAACTGTTTTTTTTTATCATAGATAATGAGCTCATCACTAGTGGTCTGCTAGAGATAAAAGATGATCTTCATGTGAAAATGAGTGATAACTCGATTTTATCTTCCTAAAGCAAAATATACCTTAATTAAGCCATTTCGTGTAAATGAACATAACGAGTATTCTGCATTGTTTTTGTGGATTTCCATACATTGTTAATATTTCTAATTTTTTATTGACGATGCCGATTAGAGTATCTATCATTTGAGAGTCAGTGATTAGAATAGTTCTGTAGTCTCGAGGATTAACCATAAAACTCTCTTCCGAACGAACTATGATAATCAACGACTTGATATAATAGTTTCTATATCTGTGTAATATCTTTGTTCCATATCCCTCCGTAAATTTGAACTTATACAAAACTTGTTTCGTTACACCTTTTCAATAAAGTCAAAAATTAGAGACCACACGTGAAAATCCCTCTTTCCCCATATGTAACAATTCTAAGTAAGTAGTGTCACGAAAGACCTAAAATTACTAATATTTTTATCAAGCTGCTAAACAATTACGTTATAATTTTCATAAAAGAAGTAAAGGAAATTATTAGCGACATATTATTTAGGTGACAAAAAGGAAGCGCAATCATGACAGACCTGAAAATGATTTACACTTTCATGGTAAAGCTTCGCGATGAAAAATAACATAATTTCAGTAACTTAGGTATTTTTTTTTTTATTTCCCACTTACAAAAGCCAAGAAACTTTATATTTAGTCTGTTATACGTAGAAATATTGAAGTATCAGTAAACAGCAACTGTCTCGAGTTCCTATCGTTGATTACGTTTGTCTTTTGTCTTATTTGTGTTTTTCCTGTGTAGATCCCTGGCAGATTGTGGCATGTAATTATAATTTTCAGCCGTTGTAGATGTTTCCTTTTATTTCATTAGTCTCACTACAGGCAAGAAAATACACTTAAAAGTTATCTTTGTAAAGCTGCATTCAAATGTGTAAGTTATCCCTGGGACTTATTATACCCCCACTCTATAGAGAGGGGGGTATACTGCATTCACCTTGTCCGTCTGTTCGTCCGTTCGTCCGTGCGTCCGAAAAAATTTTCGTCACATTTTTCTCAGCTTCTACAAAATGGATTGATTTCAAAATTGGTATGCAGCCTCTATATGGTTAGTTGTAAGGAACGTCTTATTTTGAGTCCTGTCAGATGTTTACTTCCTGTTTGACGAAATGTGGACTTTGTCACAAAATGTAGTGAAAACATGAATTTTTCGTCGCATTTTTCTCAGCTTCTACAAGAGGGATTGATTTCAAAATTGGTATGCAGCCTCTATATGGTCAGTTGTAAGGAACGTCCTATTTTGAGTTCTGTCGGATGAGTACTTCCTGTTTGACGAAATGTGACTGTTACAAAGTGTAGTGAAAACATGAATTTTTGGTCACATTTTTCTCAGCTTCTACAAGAGGGATTGATTTCAAAATTGGTATGCAACCTCTATATGGTTAGTTTAAAGGAACGTCCTATTTTGAGTCCTGTAAGATGTGTACTTCCTGTTTGACAAAATGAGGACTTTGTCACAAAATGTAGTGAAAACATGAATTTTTCGTCACATTTTTCTCAGCTTCTACAAGAGGGATTGATTTCAAAATCGTTATGCAGCCTTTATATGGTTAGTTATTTTTCGTCGCATTTTTCTCAGCTTCTACAAGAGGGATTGATTTCAAAATTGGTATGCATCCTCTATATGGTTAGTTGTAAGGAACGTCCTATTTTGAGTCCTGTCAGATGTGTAAATGAGGACTTTGTCACAAAATGTAGTGAAAACATGAATTTTTGGTCACATTTTTCTCAGCTTCTACAAGAGGGATTGATTTCAAAAGGTATGCAGCCTTTATATGGTTAGTTATAAGGAACGTCCTATTTTGAGCCCTGTCGGATTTGTACTTCCTGTTTGGTGGAATGTGGACTTTGTAACAAAATGTAGTGAAAACATGAATTTTTCGTCACATTTTTCTCAGCTTCTACAAGAGGGATTGATTTCAAA
>MJUU01016124.1:0-24464 GCA_002080025.1 Modiolus philippinarum | reverse complement strand
TCATTAACCAAACAGCAATTCAACGATACAAAAATGCTCCAAGTTCAAACCAAAGATAACACCTTGCCTACTATGTACTGGGTTCCTAAGCTTCACAAAAATCCCTACAAACATCGTTTTATTTCGGCATCTAGTAACTGTTCTACCACCAATTTATCCATCCATTTAACCAGTGCGTTCACCTGTATTAAAGAGTTAGTTATCAAATACTGTGAAAAAACCTATCAAAACTCTGGTGTAAATTACTTTTGGAGTGTAAAAAAATCCATTGAAGTTTTAGATAAATTACAATCAATAAAAAGACCAGTTTCGTTTATTGACAGTTATGATTTTTCTACACTTTATACAACCCTTCCACATAAATTGATTAAATCAAAATTGGGACAACTTATTAAATGGTCTTTCAAATTTCTGGTCTACAGTTCATTTGTTGTAATAAAAAGCAAGGATTCTTCTCTAATATCATTTACAATAATCATAGTTCCTGGACTTGTGATGACATGATTAAGGCACTGAATTTTTTGCTGGACAATATATTTTTGTTCGTTTTTGCAACATCGTTTATCGACAGGTCATTGGAATTCCCATGGGTACAAACTGTGCATCTCTCATTGCAGATCTTTTTCTGTTCTGTTACGAACGGGACTTTATGAAAAAAGTACAGAATGGAACAGTACAAAACAGTGATCAACTTATTTCAATTTTCAACGATAACAGCAGGTACATCGACGATATCCTTACTATTGACAATCCCCAGTTTTTAGAATATGTCGACCTCATATACCCGCAAGAACTGAAACTTAATAAAGCAAACGATGATTCTAAATACTGCCCATTTCTTGATCTTACTATCATCATTGACTCAGGCAAAATTAAAACTAAATTTAATGATAAAAGGGATGATTTTGATTTCACAATTACTAATTTCCCTTTTCTTGATGGCGACGTTCCTTTAGCTCCATCATACGGGGTGTATATATCACAACTAGTACGATTCGCACGCGTCTGTTCTACTCTTGACGACTTTAATGAGCGTAACCTTACTATCACATCCAAACTTTTACAACAAGGTTACAAATTTCATAAATTGATTAACACCTTTAAGAAGTTTTATAGAAGATATGAAGATTTGATTTCTAAATATGGTGCGACTCGCAAACAGCTTATTACTAAGGGCATTTCTCACCCTCGATTTTATGGAAATGTTGTTAAAAAATGTAAAAACTGATAAAAAATCCAGTAAAACTGGGACGTAACTTACATTCTTTACGTAATAGGAGATATTGACAGGATATTCTTCAGGATTCCGTTAAATTTGCTTTGGGATCCAATGACCTGAAGATATTACAGGTATACTGGCCTCTCACTGATACTGCCGATGTCTACTGAAATCTATGATAATTCTTTACCAAACCCTTCGGGGAGTTTTGAGTTTGATCTTTATTCCGTAGTGCGACAGTGTTTTACCAGCAGACTAGGCTCCTTGAGCTAGCCGGCAGTTTAGCGGCGAGCACTCCTCGACCCATCTTTCTAAATTACGTTTTGTCTTTTTCTTTCCTTCTCAAGATTGTGGTCTTGGAGTTAGTAGTCTACCTGTATTGGGTTTTATTTGTATGTTTTATTATACTNTAGGGAAACGGGATAGAGAAAGGGGAGGTTTGGGTACCCATAAACCGGTTTAACCCTACCGCTAGCTCTTGCTAGTGCCGGTACCAAGTCCGGCTATCCCGAGTTCCTATCGTTGTCCATGTTTGTCTTTTGTCATTTTATTGTTTTTCTCGTGCGGTTCCCTGGTGGATTGTGGCATGTGATTGTGGTTTACGGCCATTGTAGGTGTTTCGTGTTATCTTTCTTATATTAATTATAATACTTTTCAACTTCCACAAGGAAACAGAAAAATTAAACCCCGCCCCGTTTTATCAGGACGAATTTGGACGCCATTTTGATTTTCAACAATCTGAAATTCCTATTGGTCAATAGTCTTCTGCGCATGCGTTCTCCTCACTGCGCAAGCATACTCCTCACTTCCCCCAAGAACTATCTATATAGCTAGGCTATTCCATAGCCTAGCTAATAAAGCTATTTCATTCTGTGGTGGTCTTTTTGCCCTTAGGATTTCGATTCTTCACAATTCTGCTGGATAATTTTTGATTAACATCATTATTTATGCCAGAAACATAAGAAACAAAATTTCAAGATTTCAAGATTTTATTAAATAAACTCACAGACGCACTGAGTGCGTAACAGGATATAACATTAAAACAAATCACAAAAATGACAAATTGAGAGATGTACAGTTAATATACAATAACATTAAAGAGAGATAATACATATGCAAAAGTATCAAATATCAAAACAATTTAAATTCTAAATACAATACCCATCACATTAGTAAACAAATTCAACATTTGCACGTAGGACATTACTTCACACACGTGGTTGGCAATGCTCTAGTTAGTGATTTATTACATGTAGATCAGTATTGGATTAAGTGTGTGATATTCTAAATAAGGTAAGTTTTTTCATCTATAATATAATATACAAGATAGGGAGATACCACTTAGCTTAATATGTGATTCAATTTAGTGCAATTTTAAGAATTAAGGTATCGATCATCCTAGTTTGGTTATAGGGGGCAGTTTAAAAAAATCTTTTGATGATGACATGAAAATTTGAAGAATTTGTTTAGAAATTCTGAGTCAAAATATGAAGGAGTATCTCCCTCATGTAAAGCTCTATCCTTAGCTAATTTTGGCTAAACATGTAGATCATATTGGGTATTTGTTCTCTATCAGTTTTAAGAATTTTTGAGATTATGGTCTTCCATACGTTTAGATTTTATCTGCACTGAAGAGATATTAGTTGTCGAAATGCGGATATGCAGAAATTAAAATCACAGTAACTTCGGTATTTAGTTCTTTATCACTGGAAAATATCCAATAAACATACGACAAAAAATAATAGTAAAAAACACACACATACATAAAACCTAATTAATCAGATTTCAAAATAGGTATCGTTCATCTGTGACGTCACATTATCACTATAGTTACGGGTAAAAACAATTCGAATAGATAATTCGACATCTTTAGAATTTCTTTCTGAAGCACTGCGTTGAAGGGTGGCAATGAAATTTTCACACCTATTGATAATTTTTTTCTATAAATCTGTATGCCAATTTTGGAGAAAATCTGAAGATGTATATTTTAAATCGCAATTTACGCACTAATTTCAAACTTTACAATCAAACGGCGAACATTTACATTATTTTTATATCATAATGAAATACAATAAAAAATTATCTAATTTTATAGTTAGAAAAAAAAATTGAAACTTGTAAAAACGGAAATCAATCTAAGTAGACCTTTCTTGTTTCGTTTAATGAAGAGCTCCATATCTTTTTTTTAAACATTCTGTACAATAATCCCCACTAAGGCTTCATGGTGACTTCAAGATGAAGAACAATAATAAATGCGTTGTTCCATTGTATTGTTTTACCACGTATTTGTAAAGACTTTGTTTAAAGTGCATTTACTCCATATCCCTTCATTGCTTATTTTCAAGTTATTTTTTATAATACTCATGTTAACAAAACACTTAGACCTTATTACCAGAGTACCAACATAATTTTACAGGTAACTTGTCAACTGACAGCACATCAAAACACGTTGACATTCCGGGAATAAACCGTTTTTTTCCTCACGAATAAGATATAACGAGAAAGAATTGTATATCGATGGATATCAACTAGAATTATGAAATTTCAAAATATAATAAACGGGCCTTTGGCGAGTTTATTAAATTTGAAATAACATAGCGAGAGTTGATATACAGCGATATACAATTCTTTCGAGTTGTTAAAACTACATGTTTTTCTCTTATGATTTTCATAAATAAGTGCAGTGAAATTTTAATGCCGAACTGCTGTTTTTGTTTCAAATAACAGCACCGTTGCTAGGTAAAGTTAATCATGGCCACCGAAATTTCAAAATTGTCCAATAGAAACGTCGAAAAAGTGATAGCACATCACGCGTGATGTGTTATAACTTGGCGCCCGACCAATGAAATTTCTGTAAAAGCTATTAAAGAAGTTCATATCTAACTCCGGCTTCAAATCTCGTTGTGTACCACAAATAACTCTCCATGCAAGAAAAAGATAATAATCGTGCATCATAATAGAATCTCTTCGTAACTACGTGTATTAAGTTGAACAAAGTGTGCTATTTGAAAAAATGTAGGGATGATACGAAGAATTTAATTGAATGAAGATTTGTTAAAATTGTTGAACACTGCCCTATAATTATCAAACAAAATTAGTATTTTATGACTACTTTTTATTGGTTAATACTTTGGTGATGTATTATCAAACACCATTACTGGATTGGGCACTGATACTTCAGTCTATAAATAAGCTGCATCAACCATGCCAAATAATTTGGGTAATATATCTAACGTAAATGTAAAAAGTGAATATATACATACATACAAACATATGTATTACTCACGTTATTGCTTGCACTACTTAATCCTATGCCGACCCCATGAAGGTGTGTCTAGTGTCGTTGCCACTGCAGAAAAAAATACATAACCCTACAACAAGACACTCATGCATAGCTTAATGTATAGCTGTACATTTCACTTAAAAAAAGTAATTTCAAGTGATTATTTATTGTCCAAGTTTTCAATGGGTTTCTTCTTTTCTAACTATTGTGTAGTTTAAAGAATATTTAGCCTTAAAATTGTAATCGAAACTGTACCAAAAGAAAACAGAAAATGTGAAAAAAGAATTTTAATTATGCCTCGTTATTTGCAAGTTGATTTTAATATCACTCACTCCTGGGTAAAATTCTTGAATTACCGTTTTGCTGATTATCATGAAGACTGATATGAAATTCAGACCTCTGATAATTATAGATTATAACATGGCATTTTTCATATCACACCCTTTATCAACCAAAGGTCGTAATATCAGCCCGACAGCCTTAAGGCTCGATGGATGACTTTATGACCGAGGGCTGATAAAGGATGTGCTATGAAAAAATGACATGTAATATTTTTTTATCATATGTTTAGTAATAAATACAGACGTTTTGAATATGTGATACAGTGCATGACATCCTTCCGTATTCACACTATGACGTCATACCCTTTATCGCATGGCTTACCCTTTATCACATACCCTTTATCGCATGGCTTACCCGTTATCACATACCCTTTATCAAAAAACAATAAATTTTACATTTTTTATTAAAAAAAATTTCGGGGGTTAATTTTTTTTTGGGGGGGGGCAAAAAATTTTTTGGAGGGGGCAAATAAAAAAATTATGGGGGGGGAGGATAACAAAGATTTGTTTGAGGTGAAATTGTTTTATGAGGATCAGTTAAAAAAATCTAGCAAACGTTTTTCCTTTACATGTTGGATTTAGTCCAAAACTTCTAGTTCTTTTCCGCCCATTTTCAAATTTTCCTTTTCACAAAATACATGCATTTCTCTTACCGATTTCAATTTTNGACGGTATTTTTCGGATTAGTAGTCCTCTGTTTAAATATATGATAAACTGTATAATACATGGCAAAATCCGTATCACATGCCGTATCATCCCTCGACCAATATCAGCCCTCGGGTCAGAGGCCCTCGTGCTGATATTGGTAACTCGTGATGATACGGCATGTATTATTCCCTATATAATTTACTTCAACTTTAAAAAAAATTCAGCCAAAAATATCTTCATACTTTTAAAATGCAGTATAAGTATTTTGTTGTCGTATTTTATTTGATATGACGATATTGCAATCTGTATCGTTTTTACGGAAATACACGAACTTGCATGTGATGAGGTTTTTGAGTGGTGACGGAAAGCCCTGCAATAATTACCTGAAGCAGGTGATAACGATGTCATATCAGCCCCTTACGTCAATTTCTGTTGAAATCATTTGGTTTTATGAAGGGGTAAAATTTGAATTATATTTTAACTAAGTATATGATAAGGTAATGAAATAAACCAATTGGCAGCTTTTCAAATTATCTCTGCAACTTTGTAGTAAACCATTTTTAACAATCATAAGTTATGTGTCCAAAATAATGAGAATTTATAGTCCACTTATGCTACCATAATTATGAGTAAAATGTCAACATATTTAAATACACAACAATTTGCATAAATAAACACAAATATGATGTGTGTCTGTGTAAATTATACATCAAGTTCCGGTATAATCACGGAAGAATACAGTTGAATTGCTGTAATGTCGCTAATTGCTTGCCATACATTCTATATTTATCTGAATTATGCAACTGAATAACGGTTGTTTATCTTTCTCTTCTAGACGGAAATAATACATAAAACGATGAAACTTGTAAATATAATTATAATCAACAGTTGTACGTTTCTGTGTGAAATGAATATTCTGTTAAAGTCGATATTTATAGCAAATTATGCAATCAACGTGTACAGCTGATATTTACAATAAACTTTTGTGTAGTTACGTTAAATTGATCAATCTCCATCCATATGTAATGAAAATATAATGTAAGACTTACACTATTATTGAACTAGGTTTTAAATTCCAAACACTTACATCAGGACATCCAAGAAGGTTTTGATTACAAATTTTGAGAAAGGTGGAATAGGGAAACGGAACTGATTATTTAACATACACACGCTGCGTTCGGAATGTCTTCATGTTTGACATGACTATACACAAATTGTGACAATACACTCCCTGTCTGATATCTACTTGATATCACTATTATTTGAATAAACAACAGAAATTTATTAAATTCTATTTACAATATTCCTGAATATAATTATTCACACTTTATATACAATATTCCACCAGACGAATTATCTCGGTGATCGTTAACTGATTTTTAATTCACAAATGAACCATAAATACGGTAAAATAGAATATAGCGCTATCCAGGTAGAAATGTGCTGGAGTCTTCCACTCCCTGCGAAGGAATTATTTGCAGATATGAATATTCTTGTAACGTGAATATCCGGAGAAATATCTGGAAAACTTTGTCCTTTTTCCTCCAAAAGCGGATTGAGATTGGCAATTGAAATTCTTTCGCCAATTGATACATTGTGACTTATACAGTCTATATCTTCTTCATAAACTTCACATTGTAGTGATGATATATGGAAGTCTTCTGCTTCTTGAAGTGAAATGTTGTCAGGTTTAAGCTTTGAACTCCCGTTCAGACGTAGAGGGGATGAACGTTTCAGGAATGCAATTCCACGTATAAGGGCACTCCAGTCTGAGAAGTGCTGGAATCTCTCAGTCCCTATGTTAGAATTATCTGGCGTTGCAAGTGTTTTGGCAACAGAAATCTCTGGAGACTTATGAGGACGAATCTCACTATCATGTAAAGTTTCTAGTTCTTACAGTTCCCATTCTGGTGCAATGTAATCCGGGACTGGTTCGTCCAAATCAACTGTTGTTGAAGTCAGCTTTCGTAGAATCAGCTTCCCTTGGATGATCGCTGGAGCTAAGAATCCAAGTGACTCATATATGTTGTTTATCGAAGATAATACACCTCGTCTTCGTATAGGCTTCGTGTCCAGCGATAGCTGGAATAGGAACATGTCTGTGTTGACATCCCAAATTAACCCGAGGCTACGCTGGAGTGGTTTATTGTTGGCTTCAAGATCTAAATCTTTCAAGTTTGTAGCTAAATCACTTGTTGGAAATGCAGACATAACATCAGCACTGTTGGATGCAAACTTGTGCAAACGGAGATTTCCGTATTTCTTCAATGCTACTTGTGTGTCTTTGACGACTTTGATGGCCTCTTCTGCTGTTGGGTATGATGTTAATCCACCATCAACATAAAAGTCTTTAGTCACAAAGTTTGTAACATCTTTGCCGTACTCTGGCTCTGCCGCCTGTACTGTCTTACGTAGCCCCAACGTTGCCACTGCTGGGGACGGACTGTTGCCGAACACATGGACTCTCATTCGGTACTCTATCAATTCCTTATCAATATCATTGTCTTCATACCACAGGAATCTAAAGTAGTTTCTTTGATCTTCTTTCACTACAAAGCAGTGGAACATGTGTTGAACATCAGCAGTAACAGCAACCATGTCTCTCCTGAAACGTATCAGGACTCCCAGTAAGCTGTTTGATAAGATTGGACCAGACATCAAAACACTGTTTAGGGATACTCCGTCGGAGGAATCGAACACACCCCTGATCTGCTCTGGTTTCTTGGGATGGTATACTCCAAACAACGGTAAATACCAATATTCTTCTTGTTCTTGCAATGGCGGAGCAACTTCCGCATGGTTGCTGTCTAATATCTTTGACATAAATTCTAAGAAATGTTCTCTTTTGAGGGCGTTCTTCCTCAGACTGTTTTTGAGGAATTCCGCTCTTTTAACAGCTTGTTGCCTGTTGTTTGGATGTCGATGTCTTGGTGTCCGAAATGTAAACGGAGATACCCAACTGTCTGTGGATTTTCTTGCACACTGGTTGTCCATTTGTTTCATGAATGTTTTATCTTCATACGACATTCCTGGTTTGTCGTCATCTTTTGTCTTAGCAAAGATATCATATTCTGGTATGTCTACTGTTTTAATTGCAGTATTGAAACAAGCGGGATCTGGTTCCCGTACACAAATTTTACTTTCACATGGTCTTAGTGTCGTAGGTTGGCCAGATGGTAGGACAAATATTTTCTTCACAGATAAGTCTGGAGTTGCATGTTGATAGTCCAGACAGATTTCTCCGATGACTACCCAGCCAAGTCTTAATTTCTGGGCAAATGGTGATCCAGGTGGTCCATATCTATAATCTAGGATATGGTGGACTTCGGGGAAGGTCTCTTCCTATGAGCAGCATTATCTTCCTGCTATCTTTAATTGGCGGGATTCTTCCAGCTATATCTTTCATATGTGGAAAGTGTTTGGCAGAATCTGGTGACAGGATTTCGTCTCTGCTGCTTGGAATGTAATCATATTCTACCAAGAGTGGCAATTCTAATTCTTCATGTCCATTTGTAAAGATTGGACTACAAATCCTTTGGCTCTTCTGCCAATCGTGGCAATACGACCTGAACAAAGTGGTCAAGGTATAATTTTCTGGTTAGTCTTCAATATTGAAGAATTCAAAGAACTCTGGTGATGCCAGGGACCTATAACTTTGGTCATCAAGAACGGCATACATTTCAATGGTTTTGTCGGGGATGTCCCTATGATGTACTCTGACAGGGATGATCTTGGCACATGATTTGCATGTGTTGTTTCCACAGATCTCTGTACAAGATGAGTTTACTGTTCTGTCAGTATTGTTGGCATTACTTGCCTCCCCGCCGTTCTGTTGTACTGTCTCCCCGCCATGATGTTGTACGGGGCCAACTGAAGATGTCTGTCTAACTATATGTAAGGCAGTGGTGTATTTTTTGCTTCCGCAGTCGCTGCAGGAAATCTTCGCCTTGCAGTCTCCGCTCCTGTGGGTTGTAGAGGCGCAACACCTAAAACATGGATTGTTTTGTTTGAGGATATCTCTCCGCTCCTCAATCGATTTGGACTTGAATCCTATACATTCGTCTAATGAATGTCTTGTGTTGTGTATGACGCACCTGTATGGTGCTCCATTCTCTGTACACTGGGGCAGGGTGCCCCAAATGTCTTTACTGGGCTTGTTTGGACATGATCTGCCGACATCAGTCTTGTGGGATTGTACCCGGGTTTTGACCACGGGTGGTTTTCTTTCAGAATACTTTGGAGTTGTTTGCTGTTCTTGTTCATAACAGAATCCGGGATCATTTTTAATTATACTCATTTCCCGAATGAATCTGGAGAATTCTGTGAATGGCGGAAATGGTACATTATGTGACGTCTTGTAGTTATAAGCTCTTGTTGTCCATTTTTCTTGGAGTCCATAAGGGTGCTTACTGACAATTGGTCGTATCCCAGATGAAGAATCGAAATATCCAAGAAGTGACTGGAATTTAGGATTCTTTTGATGTGTTCTATTTCCGACAATAAATCGGACAACTCATACAGAAAGTTCCCCAGTCTATTCATCGGTGAAGCTTCCACCATTTCAGGGGATCCATACCTGGTATCTAAGCGATCCCACAGCAATCTGAGACATTCAGTTGGGTTCACACATGACCTCCTTATACTGTAATTGTACTTATATTCGCGAATATTCCTTTCCAGCCAAGTTTGCGTGTATTTAATTTCACGGAAGTGGGAGCTTTTCTTATAACTTTAATGTTAAATTATTACATTCGCGGGTACTTTTTTTCGCGGAAAGTTGCTTACCGCGAAATTCGTGAAAATAAATACACCGCGAAAATAAGTACAATTACAGTACTTTCAGCCTGTTTTGAAACTCAACTCCGAGCCATTTTACTAGGAGGTTAATCTGTTATGAGTCAGACACTTTGGCTTCATCAACAACTGACTTGAAGCTATTTTTCCACACAAAGTAGGATTCAGCACGGTCGTTGAAATTAGTAAGACCAGATAACAGTATTTCCTTATGGAGAAGGAATCTGGTTATATCTGAAGTCTGTTTTATAGTCCTGTCATCCTCCAGGTTTATTGCTTGTGAACTTGGTGTTGGCATGTCACGTGATAAGTGCTGACATGATGGTTTAAATGCTGGTGCAACTCTTTTAAGCTAAAATGTAACAGACTGAGATCTACGAGGTGGTCCAGCGTAAGCTGGAATAGATGTTACTTCGGGTGCTCCATATACTACTGTTGGAGTTGACGTAACTTCCTGCGGTCTCGAGGACCCATATACTACAGCTGGAGTTGACGTGACTTCCGGTGGTCTGGAGGCCCATATACTACTGACGGGATATTTTGTACCTTCTCATTTGAAACATTGATGGAGTGTTATTCAACATACTGTTGAACCCATTGAAGCGGGTCTGCTTCATCTATAGGCAACTGACTTCGCTGGTCTTCACTATCAACTCCTGTTTGACTACTATCGTCATCCAGGATCTTGGCTTCAGTTTCTGCCATGACAGCCTCTTTTCTTGCCTCTAGCAATGTTTGGTCGGCCTTTAACTCGGCTCTCTTTCGAGCTGCTGTTGCTTCCATCTCTGACTTTTGTATAGCTGTTGCTGCTTCCATCTCTGCCTTTTTTTGCATCCATTTCAGCCTTTCGACAACCGTTGTTGCCTCCATCTTAGCCTTTTGACGAGCCGTTGATTCTTCTAACAGGGCGTCCTGTTTTGAAAGAGTGGCCTGTTTTTCTGTGAAAGCAAGGCTTGCTTTGAGAGCTTCAGCTTTTGCTTTCTTTCGTTTCAACAGACTGGAAGCGTCTGTACATGTAGACGTCCCACCTTGTGATTTGTATTTACTATTGTGGGACGATGAGCTGCTAGCTAGTAGGTGCCTTTGGTGTTTTCTTAGGCGTCAGCGCTTGACTTGTTTCCTGTAGATTACACAGGGCGGCATCTATCTTTTGTTGCCGGAAGCCAGACAATGTTGCGCAGGCTTCAAATTCATGTTTGCTGTCTTTGGTCCTGCTTGATTTGAGGAAGTCCTTATAGGCCCTGAGTTGTTTCTGGTACCTGATGTGTGCTTGTGCAATGTTTTGACCCAGGTCTAACTGGTCCCCTAAGTTAGAGGGAGGATCGGCTGCTTCTTCGAGCAGGGCGTTAAGCATTGTCCATAAATATTCTAAGTCTTGACAATATTTGTCTCATGTCTGTGAATATTGTTCTTATCCTTTCTCTGTTAGCGTCCGGACCCTGGTGTCTGGAACTGTTGAAATGGCTTCCTCTGGCATATCAGTGGGATTTACACTCATGATGAACGTTGCTTAATCCAGTTGTAGCTTTGTCGCCTGGAACAGGAACGGTGTCAGCGTAGTTGAGTGACGGTGTTGTCTTCTGTCCGGGAACAGGAAGAAACGTTGTCCTGTAACTATGTTGCCTGCAGCAGGAACGGTGCTACCAGTAGTCCAAAAGAGGTCTGGAACTCAGGCTGGTTCTAGTGTTTTTACTGTTCGGGAACAGTAAGAAACACCGGTGTTTTTACTGTACTGAGCCGGACTCAGCGAGCATAACCTAGTTCGTGGGCCCAATTCAAAACATAAACCAAGTGACTGTTCGGGAACAGGAAGAAACACAAATGTTGATCTATATTTTAATTAGCCGGTGAACAAATTGGTAAAACCTGAAAAATACAATAATTAACAATCATAAGTTATGTGTCCAAAATAATGAGAATTTATAGTCCACTTATGCTACCATAATTATGAGTAAAATGTCAACATATTTAAATACACAATAATTTGCATAAATAAACACAAATATGACGTGTGTCTGTGTAANATGTGTTCCATAATTATATCTGGATGTATTTAAATGTCGCTAATTGCTTGCCATACATTCTATATTTATATGAATTATGCAACTGAATAACGGTTGTTTATCTTTCTCTTCTAGACGGAAATAATACATAAAACGATGAAACTTGTAAATATAATTATAATCAACAGTTACAAAAACAGGAAAACAGCAAACACCTACAATGGCCAGGAACTACAATCACATGCCACAATTTACAAGCACGTTGTACGTTTCTGTGTGAGATGAATATTCCGTTAAAGTCGATATTTATAGCAAATTAAGCAATCAACGTGTACAGCTGATATTTACAATAAACTGTTGTGTAGTTACGTTAAATGGATCAATCTCCATCCATATATAATGAAAATATAATGTAAGACTTACACTGTTATTGAACGAGGTACTTAATTCAAAACACTTATATCTGGACATCCAAGAACGTATTGATTACGAATTTTGAGAAAGGTGGAATAGGGAAACGGAACTGATTATTTAAAATACACACGGTGCGTTCGGAATGTCTCCATGATTGACATAAATATACACTAATTGTATAATACTCCAAAATATTTTTGCATATCTGCTCGGCGAAATTTTCATGTTTTTTAATTGGCCCCTTTAAAATTGCCTAGATCCGCGCCTGTATACTTTTATTTTATGTGAAAAAGCGGGATATATATGCAGCGGCAAGATTGCAATTGTCCTTATATCGTTTGAATCGTGTTATTAAAGTATAATTTAAATCTCATTGTATTTCATTGTGCTTTTACACTAGGTCTAAGTAGCTGCAAAAAATTTAAAATGCTAAACACTAAGCACCAAAACAGTCAAACTACAATTTGTACCAGGCGGGTACGCCTCTGAAATTTTCACATTTATACATATTACTATTTAAAAACTCATTTTCTGAAGAAAAAAAAAATAATGATTGCTTTCACAAAATGATCTCAATGTATAAATTCTTGTTTCCAATTATTTATTAATATTAACATTATTGTTATTGTCCTTAAAGATATGTAGAGTTAAGAAGCTTTGAAAATAAAGGATTATTTTCAGAAAAAAAAATGAGTTCCGCCTGGAAAAAGGTTCATTACAATTCCCCCTCTATATTTGTCTGTTTTTAATTATTTCTGCAATAGATTTAACAAAAAGAAAAAAATTCAAAAAGGGGGGTTCGAGGAATGGATTCGCCAATGGAAAGATTATAAAAGCTAAAAGAAAACATTAAAAAAATTGTCTAAATAAAAACCGAATGTCGTTTTAGGACACAGATTGTAAGAGGGAGATACTCCTTAGCGTAATTAAAATATTATTCAATTTATTGCAGTTTTCAGAATTAGGGTATCGGTCATCCTAGTTTGGAAATAGGGACAGTTTAGAAAAATCTTTTGATGCTGTCATGAAAATTTGAAGAAAGTTTTTAGAAATTCTGAGTAAAAATTAATATCACTGGAAAATATACGTACAGTAATCATACAAAAAAAGAAAAAAAACTACTGATAAAGAACTTGAACTCCCCTTCTGATCTTGGAAAAGAAAATCTAATTAATAAGATTTTTCAAAATAGATATTATTGATCTATGATGTCACATAATCACGATATATTGCACGCGATAGTAACAAAAATGCGGTATACCTAGTATTTCGAACGAAAACTAGGGGTTTTCGTGCGAAATACTAGGTATACCGCACGTTAACTACGGGTTTCCGATCGGTATACACAGTTTTCGGCGAGAACCCTAGTTTTCGATTGAAATTGCACAGAAACTATGGGTTTGCGACGAAAACCCATAATTTCCGATCGGTATCGGAAATTGGAGTTTAAACCGAAAACGCCATTCATAGTTTTAGCCAATGAGAAGCGAGAAACGGAAATCGCTATTTGAAATTTAACGTTCACCCAATCAGAAACGGAAAACGGTATTCAGGGTTTAATTCACGCAATCAAAATCATTTATTCTGTTTATCGCTTATATTTCTCTCTTTTTTATTCAAATTTCGTATCTTTTACTTATTTTATATATGTTGATATTATAAATTAATTATCGAATAGAGTTGTGCCTGTGACAGTTTTAGGTGCGAATGGATATCAGATTCGCGGGTCATGGGAGGATTCGATCTCGACTGTCTTTATTCACCTTCACCAGTTAAAAGTTGTGAAATATCGCCGTTTTAGACTTAGTTTAAAAAGAATATTCAATTTTAACTAATCTCTACAGCAAAGATTTTTATTTTCATATAACTGGAAGTGTACTAGGTTTCGAAATTAAAGGTATCAAAAATAGATAATTTGATAAGCAGTTAAAAAACAAAAACTCAGTCTTATAAATGATCAAAACAATTCAGTATTTTAAAACTTTTACTTCATCATATCCTTTCCAAGGAGTTTTATAATTCGCGAAGTTAAAAATTTCATGGATTTTAGCATTTAAGAGGTATGAAAAGTATAATTTTAAGTTTACGGTTTAAACTTACTCTTTAAAAATGACAAAAAAGAATAAGGTGTTTTGAAAATTTTACTTCATGATATCCTCTTGAAAGAGTTTGATATGTTGCGAAATAAAAAATTATGAAATTTAGCATAGAATAGACAGAAAAGTTCGATTTTTTAATCAGTGGTTTAAACTCAGTCTTTAAAAATGACAAATACAATTCAGTGTTTTGAAAATTTTACACCATATTATCCTTTGGGAGGAGTTTTATAATTCCCGAAGCAAAAACTTGATGAATTTTAGCATTAAAAAGATATGAAAGTAAAATTTTTAGTCGACGGTTTATACTAACTCTTAAAAATGTAAAAAAAGTTAAGTGTTTTCAAAATTTTACTTCATTATATCCTTGCGAAGAAGTTTGATATGTTGCAAAATACAAAAATCATCAAATTAAGCACAGAATAGGTATGAAAAGTAAAATTTTGAAACAGTGGTTTAAACTCAGTCTATAAAAATGACAAAAAAAATCAGTGTTTTGAAAATTTTCCATCATAATATCCTTTCGAAGGAGTTTTATAATTCGCTAAGAAAAAACTTGATGACTTTTAGCCATAAAAAGGTATGAAAAGTAAAATTTTTAGTCTGTGATGTAAACTAGCTCTTGAAAAATGACCAAAAATTTAAGTGTTTTGAAAATTTTACATCATAATATCCTTTCGAAGGAGTTTTATAATTCGCGAAGCAAAAACTTGATGAATTTTAGCATTGAAAAGGTATGAAAAGTAAAAGTTTTAGTCTGTGATGTAAACTAGTTCTTAAAAAATGACAAAAAAAAGTTCAGTGTTTTGAAAATTTTACATCATAATATCCTTTCGAAGGAGTTTTATAATTCGATAAGAAAAAACTTGATGAATTTTAGCCTTAAAAAGTAATGAAAAGTAAATTTTTAGTCTGTGATGTAAACTAGCTCTTGGAAAATGACAAACAAGTTAAGTGTATTGTAAATTTTAAATCATAATATCCTTTCGAAGGAGTTTTATAACTCGGGAAGCAAAAACTTGATGAATTATAGCATTAAAAAGGTATGAAAAGTAAAATTTTTAGTGTGCGATGTAAACTAGCTCTTGAAAAATGACAAAAAAAAAGTTCAGTGTTTTTGAAAATTTTACATCATAATATCCTTTCGAAGGAGTTTTATAATTCGCGAAGAAAAACCTTGATGAATTTTAGCATTACAAATGTATGAAAAGTAAAATTTTTAGTCTGTGATGTACACTAGCTCTTGAAAAATGACAAAAAAAGTTTAGTGTATTGAAATTTTACATCATAATATCCTTTCGAAGGAGTTTTATAATTCGGGAAGCAAAAACTTGATGAATTTTAGCATTAAAAAAGTATGAAAAGTAAACTTTTTAGTCTGTGATGTAAACTAGCTCTTGAAAAATGACAAAAAAGTTAAGTGTTTTGAAAATTTTACATCATTATATCCTTGCGTAGGAGTTTGATATGTTGCGAAATAAAAAAATCTTCAAATTTAACATAGAATAGGTATGCTTTGCTTTCAAATCTTACTTTTCATAAATTTGAAGATTGTTTTTATTTCACAACATATCAAACTCCTTTGCAAGGATATAATGATATAAAATTTTCAAAACGCTTAACTTTTTTGTCCTTTTTAAAGAGTTAGTTTACACCACATATTAAAAATTTTATTTTTCATACCTTTTTAGGCGCAGAAGAAATTCTGCGGCTTAAGCTGTCGCATAGGACGATGAGGGCCAGAAATCCACCAGGTTAAATAACACCCAATATATTTCATTCTTAGAATTCACGGATTCCTTGCATACGCACTCTTGAATGCAAAAATTACAAACAAACAGATCATATTTTCTAAAACAGTATCAAAATTATCACAATTAAAATGTTGTATTATTGTATATTTCACTCCACCATTTGGGACTATATTGGTAGATAATGCTATGAAGCCGCGGAAGCATAATAATCAACGCGGATAAATAATAAGATAGTTCTAATCATACCACGTGTATATATTATATAAATACTATGACTTCATCAGTTAATCGGTCGTGTGTAACAGATATTGCTGTACATTCATCAGTTAAACAGTTGTGTGTAACATCATCAACAATAAAATGATATAAATGTACATCTTACTCCAATATATGGGATAAGGCATTTCTACCGTGTGTCACTCAACTTTGAATTTAATCGACGACGTACACAAGTGCATTTTTTTTTTCAGACTAATTGTAAACTGATGGCGTGTAATTCGTGTTTTTATTGACAAAAATTCAACTTGTTATTTACGACAATATTTCAACGTATACTTGTGTCACTTTGTATTAAAATACAAATCGGGTATATAATGCATTTTTGGCTGATGTGTAAAATTACAAAAACAGGAAAACAGCAAACACCTACAATGGCCAGGAACTACAATCACATGCCACAATTTACAAGCAAACTGCACCAGAAAAACAATAATGAAAACAAGAGACAAACATAAATAACGATAGGAACTCGGGATAGCCGGACTTGGTACCGGCACCAGCAAAAGCCAGTGGTAGGGTTAAACCGGTTTATGGGTACCCAAACCTCCCCTTTCTCTATCCCGTTTCCCTTTAATATCAAAAACACGCGAATGAAACCCAATAAAGGTAGACTACTAACTCAATGACCACTATCTTGGAACAGAAAAAGCATAAGACAAAACGTAATTTAGAAAGAAGGGTCAAAGAGTGCTCGCCGCTAAACTGCCGGCTAGCTCAAGGAATCTAGTCTGCTGGTAAAACACTGTCGCACTACGGAAGAAAAATCAAACTCAAAACTTCCCGGAGGGTTTGGTAAAGTGTATTCATGTATATCAGCAGACATCGGCAGTATCAGTGAGAGGCCAGTATATATGTAAAGTCTTCAGGTCACTGGAATCCAAAGCCAATTTAACGGATTTGTTCAGAATATCTCGTCGATTACGTAAAGAATGTAAGTTACGTCCCAGTTTTTCTGGATTATTAATCAGTTTTTGACATTTTTAACAACATTTCCATAAAATCGAGGATGAGAAATGCCCTTTGTTATTAGCTGTTTCCGAGTCACGTCATATCTAGATATCATATGTTCGTATCTTCTGTAAAATTTCTTAAAAGTATTTAATAATTTATGAAATCTGTAACCTTGTTGTAAAAGTTTAGATGTGAGAGTAAGGTTACACTCATTAAAATCATCAAGGGTGGAACAAATGCGAGCGAATCGTACAAGTTGGGATATATACACCCCGTAGGATGGAGCTAGGGGAACGTCGCCGTCAAGAAAGGGGAAATTAGTAATTGTAAAATCAAAATCATCCCTTTTGTAGGCTTTATAGGATCAATTGCCCAAATTAATCGCAATTGTTCTTTTAGAGTGCAATGAAAGATACAAAACAATATTTCGAGGTATGTTATTCACGTTGCAGATATTGTCAAACTTGTAATACAATCCACATTTTGCATGTAGCTTTAAGGTTTTTCATTGTCGGCATTCACATTTTTATTCAATCTTTAATCATTAACTCACCCTTTATCGTGAAATGAAATGTAACTATATTCAGCTCAACTGACTGCAGTCCTTGGTTCTTCACATTAAAAACTAGCTTCATTTTAAAATTAAAATCAAATGATAATTGTTTTGATTTTTTCTTAAATTGTCATTTTCCGTGTTTGTTTTGTGCACCTTGTACATGATCATACTTAAGGTTAGTTGCAGACCCCCTCCCCCAATATGTCACAAATCATGCGTTTTGAAGTAGTTAATTCAGTATTCATGGATATTGATTAATTAATTGACCTTAATATGTGTAAGGCATTTGGGTTTGAAATTTAGCATGCATCATTAGAAATAGACATCATGCCGAAACGAGTGATTTCAAATTCGTCCGGAACATATTTAATCAATATACTTTCTTGCATGGTTAGATCAGCTGGGGATTCGGACAGTCAATTGAATTAGCTGCATGGGCTAGCAGTACACGGGGCAGTACATAAAAATTGTATTGCCTAAAACAGTGAATATTAAGGATCCATGTTACTCTAAAAAGTTGAAATGATTAGATTTTAATTTCTTGGTATTTTTCTGTGAAAATGTTTAAACGTCTTTCTTTATTTTGGTCTTATATCAAATAAAATTCAACAGTTACGTAAAATACCTAATTGGCGTAAAGTAAAATGCCATAATTGGCGTAAAGTAAAATGCCATAAGAACAATATTACGTTGATTTTACTACAATTGAACCTAACTAAATTAACAGTTGGAAGGAAAAGTAATCTTAACCTATAAATGATATAATGAAATGTAAGTCAACCATTTGCATGTGAATGCGCATCTCGACATGATATATGTGTACATGAAATAAATGATGCAAAGATGGCTTTGCAGCACAATAAACATATATACATGTATAAATCCAAACGATATAATGATCACTCTCCTCAGTGCTAGTGACTTTAAAATGGACAGCAAAGCGCTTAAAACATAAAGCATAAAAACATTTTTTATTGAAAAAGTGAATTTCAACGACGAGCAATATGCATTTACACATAAATTATCTTTGGTCACAGTAAGTGTCTTCGATACTAAAACATCCACAGCTGAGAATTTTGTCAGTTTGACTTGCATTTTCCAGATACTAGATACGTAGACCCGATCTTGGATTACCGATATATTTAAGCTGATTAATACAGCTTCAGCTGAAGAGTATACTTGCTTTTGTCAACAGAGCGAAAACTTACACATCAAGGGTATGTTCAGTAACTGTTGCAATTGTCTCTACAGAAGTTTTACGGTCGTTACCATGATTTGACAGACCGTTACAATGTTTCTATTTCACATATGAGAATATCTTTGGGTAGATCCAGAGTTGATTACTGGACTGATAAACACCGACTGTGACAATACCGGACTTTTCACATTTGCAGTGTGACGGTTGCTACGCGTGGGGCAGATCATACTTACCATTCCGGAACACCTTATGATACCTCAGTTTTTGTAGGGGTTCACACTGTAAGTGCTTTAGTTTTGTGTCGTTTTTGTTTTCTTTTTAGATTATTTGTTCTGTCTTTGTCATGCTGTCTGAATTCATGTTTGATATGATTTGCCGAGATTTTTTATTTTTAATTTTGGAATTCCCCCTTTAATCAGTCTTGCTTCGGTATTCGTTTGCAGTGCTAACTTGGGTTAAGAGACTGGTTTGTGTAAAGATCTGATATAAGATATGTTAGTTCGTCTACAAAAGTTTCGAGAGCTGATTTAGAACCCCGTACAGAGTTTTCCATAGATATCTGGAATGTATGATGCATTAAAATATTAGTGATAAGGACAGACATATACATTGTTTGTACCTATGTCTATAAAATTAAGTTGCTGTGTTTAAAGCTAGCAACTGTCCATTATAATATCCATGTNTGTAGAAAATGAACACACCAAAAAGTCATTAGAGGAAGCTTCAACTAAATAAAATAAAATCGCTTCAAAATTTTTCTGATAATACTTCCTTGAATTCAAACGGCTATCTAATCAAATCTCCAAAATAGGTCTGATCAAAGCTGTATATATATATATGTTTAGTCAAAAACAATATTTACATCTATCATGTTCTTTCAAAGTCACCAAAAATACAAAAAACATTATATATTTCGAAGATATGCTAATTGACCTATGCTAACTGCTTCTGCGACTAAACAGTACTTCAGTACTTTGATTAATACTAAGATACATCAAGTTTTTGCTTCGTGAATTATAGAACTCCTTCGAAAGGATATTAGTATGTAAAATTTTCAAAAATTGAATTTTTTTGGGGTCATTTTAAAGACCGAGTTTAAACCGCTGCTTCAAAATCTTACTTTTCATACCTATTCTATGCTAAATTTGATGATTTTTGTTTTTCGCAACATATCAAACTCCTTCGCAAGAATATAATGAAGTAAAATTTTCAAAACACTTAACTTTTTTTGACATTTTCAAAGAGTTAGTGTTAACCGCAGACTAAAAATTTTACTTTTCATATCTTTTTTATGCTAAAATTCATCAAGTTTTTGTTTCGCGAATTATAAAACTCCTTCGAAAGGATATTATGGTGTAAAATTTTCATAACATTGAATTGTTTTTGTCATTTTTAAAGACTGAGTTTAAACTGCTGTTTAAAAATCTTACTTTTCATACCTAGTCTATGTTAAATTTGAAGAGTTTTTTTTATTTCGCAACATATCAAATTCCTTTCGCAAGGATATAATGATGTTAAATTTTCAAAACACTAAACTTTTTCTGACATTTTTAAAGAGTTAGTTTAAACCGCAGACTAAAAGTTTTTCTTTTCATACCTTTTAATGCGAAAATTATGAAGTTTTTGATTCTCAAATTATAGAACTCTTTCGAAAGGATATTATGGTGTAAAATTTTCAAAACACTGAACTATTTTTGTCATTTTTAAAGACTGAGTTTAAACCACTGATTAAAAATCTAACTTTTTTATCTACTTTATGCTAAATTTGATGATTTTTTTTATTTCCCCAACATATCAAACTCTTTCGAGAGGATATCATGAAGTAAAATTTTCAAAACATTTTTTTGTTTTTGTCAAATTTAAAGATTAAGTTTAAGCCGTAAACTTAAATTATACTTTTCATACCTCTTAAATACTAAAAACCATGAAATTTTAAACCTCGTTAATTATAAAACTCCTTGGAAAGGATATGATGAAGTAAAGTTTTAAAACACTGAATGGTTTGATCATTTATAAGACTGAGTTTTTGTTTTTTTAACTGCTTACCAAAATTTCATGATTTTTTTAAATTTGGAAACAGAGTACACATCAAGTTATATGAAAATAAAAATCTTTGCTGTAGAGATTAGTAAAACTGAATATTCTTTTTAAACTAAGTCTAAAACGGAGATATTCACAACTTAACTGGTGAAGGTGAATATAGACAGTCGAGATCGAATCCTCCCATGACCCTCGAATCTGATATCCATTCGCACCTAATTACAAAAACAGGAAAACAGCAAACACCTACAATGGCCAGGAACTACAATCACATGCCACAATTTACAAGCAAACTGCACCAGAAAAACAATAATGAAAACAAGAGACAAACATAAATAAAGATAGGAAATCGGGATAGCCGGACTTGGTACCGGCACCAGCAAAGGCCAGTGGTAGGGTTAAACCGGTTTATGGGTACCCAAACCTCCCCTTTCTCTATCCCGTTTCCCTATAGTATCATAAACACGAAAATAAAACCCAATACAGGTAGACTACTAACTCAATGACCACTATCTTGGAACAGAAAAAGCATAAGACAAAACGTAATTTTGAAAGAAAGGTCAAAGAGTGCTCGCCGCTAAACTGCCGGCTAGCTCAAGGAATCTAGTCTGCTGGTAAAACACTGTCGCACTACGGAAGAAAAATCAAACTCAAAACTTCCCGAAGGGTTTGGTAAAGAGTCTTCATGTATTTCAGCAGACATCGGCAGTATCAGTGAGAGGCCAGTATATATGTAAAGTCTTCAGGTCACTGGAATCCAAAGCCAATTTAACGGATTTGTTCAGAATATCTCGTCGATATCCACTATTACGTAAAGAATGTAAGTTACGCCCCAGTTTTTCTGGATTATTAATCAGTTTTTGACATTTTTTAACAACATTCCCATAAAATCGAGGATGAGAAATGCCCTTTGTTATTAGCTGTTTCCGAGTCACGTCATATCTAGATATCAAATGTTCATATCTTCTGTAAAACTTCTTAAAAGTATTTAATAATGTATGAAATCTGTAACCTTGTTGTAAAAGTTTGGATGTGAGAGTAAGGTTACGCTCTATTTGATTATTAATTTATGATATCAAAATACATAAAATAATAAAAGATACGAAATTTGAATAAAAAAGAGAGAAATATAAGCGATAAACAGAATAAACGATTTTGATTGGTCTAATTAAACCCTGAATACCGTTTTCCGTTTCTGATTGGACGAACGTTAAATATCAAATAGCGATTTCCGTTTCTCGCTTCTAATTGCCTAAAACTATGAATAGCGTTTTCGGTTTAAACTCCAATTTCGGATACCGATCGGAAACTATGGGTTTTCGTCGCAAACCCATAGTTTTCGTTCAATTTTAATCGGAAACTAGGGTTTTCGGCGAAATATTTTGTATACCGATCGGAAACCCCTAGTTAACGTGCGGTATACCTAGTATTTCGCACGAAAAACCCTTGTTTTCGTTCGAAATACTAGGTATACCGCATTTTTGTTACTATCGCGGGCCATAACGATAATTGCAGGTAAACACGATACGAATAGAGCGAGAATGTTTACAAAGTTGACAACTTTAGAATTTGTTTCTGAAGCACTGCATGAAAGGGTGGTAATGAAATTTTACACATGTATTGATCAATTCTTTATAAATCAGTATGCCAATTTTAGAGAAAATCCGGAGATGTATACATGATTAAAAAATTATGGGCACCCACCTCAGTCCACTTAAATAGCAATTTACGCATTAATTACAAACTTTTCATTCAAACGGCGATCATTTACATTATTTTATATATTGAAATACACGATTAAAAGCATTAAATTTTCTAGTAAGAAACAACTATTTTAAACTTGTAACTAGGGAAAACAAACTTAGTAAACCTTTCAACTTTCATTTAATGAGAATTTAAATTCTTTTGTTTAACACTAATCACTTATCGATCGGCCTGTAGTGATAATGTTTCATCTCACAAACATTAAGTGTTTCATTCAGTAGAATAATGCCTACTAAGGCTTCATGGAGACTTCAGGATGAAGAACAACAATAAATGCGTTGTTTCATTGTATTGTTCTACCATGTATTTGTAGAGACTTTGTCTCATGTGAATTTACTCCTTATCCCTTCATTGCTTATTTTAATAATACCTATGTTGATAAAGCACTAAGACCTTATACCCAGAGTGCCAACATAATTTTACACTTGTCAGGCTGACAGCACATCAAAACATGTTGGCATTCCGGGAATAAACCGTTTTGTTACACAATAATAAGATAATCCCCTAGTTATAGTACTTGGATTAAGTAGAACAACGTGTGCTCTATGAAAAATAGAGGGATGATATTAATACTTTTGATTGAATGCAGATTTGTTAAATTGTTGAAAACTGCCCTTAACTTATCAAACAACGTGAGTATTTTATGAATGTTTTAATAGGAATAACACTTTGGTGATGTATTATCAAACACATTTATTGGATGGGCGGTGTTACGGCACGGGGGCGGGGGGGTCACAAAAGGTGGAATTGGGTACAGGCCTGTCGCTGGCATTTTGAAAATACCCCCTTTTATATAGTTCCCCCAACAAAATATTGACCCATTCATATAGTAAATTTCAAAAACAAGCAACCCAACTGTATAGTAAAAATGTGTAATTGGAGTCACAAAACCATTAACTTTACAGCAGGAATGTTCTTAAACATCAAATAATGATGAATACTTAATTGATTACAGCAACCAGTAGAGATTCTGGCCATTTTGGGTTAATTTACGACCCATTTATAAACATGATGTCAAAAATTACTACCCATTCATATAGTTGACAACTGCAAAAAACAGGCCGATTCCAGCGGCACGTCTGTATATACCTCTATATAGGAAGTGACCCCCCCCCGTGTGTTAA
>MJUU01016123.1:0-26763 GCA_002080025.1 Modiolus philippinarum | reverse complement strand
ACACAATTGTTCCGGTGGTTTGTCACCTGCTTTGTCTTTTGGCCCTTTGGATTTCGGATGGAGACAATTCTGGTCTGTTATTTTGTTAACAACCAAACTGACAAAGATGAGCGCTTTTAAACTCAAAATTTAATATAATTGTTTCAAATATCCAATAGTATTTTCCCATTTCTGAGTAGCAAGATTACCTTTGACCCAATATACGGTGAATATGTATATCGGCTTACATGATATGTTAAAGCATACTCCAAATAAGGTGACTTCAAAGAAGACGTTTATTTCGAAGCCTAATATTGACAGACCCGACTTTTACCAGCAATTTAATTAAAAAATGAAAAGATGTAGAGTAAATGCACATTAGGAAAACAACGGCAGTAGAATACCGAAGTAACAAGGGAAGCGATGACTACAAAAATCGAAGTCCAAAGACATGGCAAAAACGGTAACAGATAAAAACAAAGACAAAACAAGGACGTGAGACAGCTACAATGCACGGAAATAAAAATATAACATTAAGAACTAAGGCACTCATAGTGTGAACTCCCATGAAAACCGGGAGTTACATCAGGTGCTCCGGAAGGGTAAGCATGTCCTGCCCCACTAGCGACACCCGTCACACAATCAGTGAGATATATATTGTTTTGCAAGTCTGATTTGAGGTTGATTGGAATTGCCATTTTCTAACGATTAGACAAAACCAATAAAAATCCATGGTACATGTTACTTCTCTAACCCCCAAACAGTACCAAGGTGAAAATTTGAAAAGCTTGAGTATTCAAACATTTACCATGACAAACCAGTAGCACGAACATCACCAACGAAGACAAATCTAAAATTTTACAGTATAAAATACAAGACCACACAAAAAAACTAAAACCACTGACAGTGTGAACTCCCATAAAAACCGGGAGTGACATCAGGTGCTCCGGAAGAATAAGCATGTCCTGCTCCGCTAGCGGCACCCGTCACACTATCAGTGAGTCAATCCAGGGTTGAGTCAAATCCGGTTATGTCTAATCCGTGAAAACGTGAAATCTAGCTGAAAATGTCCGTTTTCATTTGGGACACAGACACGTCATATCTGTCAATGATGTCATGGGGACGGCCATAGAATTTCTGAAGGGATGAAAGTAACAAATCCCTGACTAAGCAGCTTTTGGGACAGTGTTTTTGCTCTAATTAAAAAGTCACTGTATAAACTGCATGCCCGACAGTAACGAATCAACTGTGAAATGTACACTCCATAGGCTGGAGAGGTATGTATATTGTTGCCCAGAAAGGGAAAGTTCACAATTGGGAAGTTAAAATCATCACGTTTGTTATACAGCTTAGATTTCAATTTTCGTCAATGTAAATTAAAAGATCTAAATACGAAGCTGAAGTAGGTGTATCAGTAGTCTCTTTAATTTCAAGCTCATTGGGATAGATCTAGTGTAAATATTCCTTGAATTTTGGATAATTAACAGAAAGTACATCGTCTATGTAGCGGAAGCTGAAATTAAAGGACTGGGCCAAATGTTTCGGTGTAAGCCCTTGTAAAAACTTCGCCTCATACGAAAAACGGAAAAGATCAGCTAAAAGTGGCGCGCAGTTAGTTCCCTTGGGAATCCCGATTGTTTGTTGGAAAACACGGCCTCCAAAGTCTCTAGAAATACATGATAGAACCAGAAGGAACAACACTTTTATTTTTCATGTTTTTGTTTATTGTAGCACAACTTACATTGCTATGACATATGATGACCTGACTTGTGCATCACGAAACATTGTTTATGGTACAGTGTGTATGCTGTGTCCATCGATATGTGTTGACGAAACAGTGAACAAAAGAATGATTGGACATCGTTACGAAGAAAAATAAAAATACCTCAAGACTTGCTAATGAGAATTCTTGAGAAAATATATCACCCAACTCAAAGAACACAATATCTTAAAACGCGAGAAAAATACTCGATTACTGAGCTCGGAACAGGAAAACCACATGATTGCAATGCAAAAATAAATAGCATAGGAACTTTGTGAAGTCAGGGATGTAGCTTTGTCAATGTGCTGAACATCTTAAACGGAAGCAAAGGCAATAAAAGCAGTCATGGACATAGACATAATACTGCCTCAAATTTGCGCGACACATCAATTACAGATCTTCCACCACCATGTGCTGATAGGTATTCATTACATTTGCACAAAACTATACTCTTTACACCATTCAAAATTACATTCATTGTATAAAATCTGCTTGAATTTTTCCGTGATAGATCCATCGTCTCATGTCTCATGAATACAGATTAACTGCAATTGTCTCAGGTGTTGCTAATCACAGACTGTTCAAAGATCTGCTAATAATCATGAACGTCGTTCATTCTTGAAACTGAAATTTACAAAGGCTCAGCTGGCATCAATCTTGGCAATTTTTTTCAGAAAAAAACATGTTTCTACCCAGATACACCTATACTTTGAAGGTCAAACAGGCCCTCTGATATATTATACAAATGTGTATAATTATATTAACCAGTTGAAACATTTTCAATAACAAGCGGACATTGTGAGATGGCAAAATTCAAAGTAACTTCGGTTATATATACTACTCAAAATAAAGACAGATCTTCGGTACTGAATACATCAGTCCTTGTATACTAAGAAGGATGAAAAAATATACACTGCACCGTCGTTATATTTTGGACTAGAGAAAATTTTGGCGATAAGTGAGGGTGGCGATATATCAAGGGAATAAATTACATAGAAACTATGCAAATTTTTGACAATGTACCTTGAAGATGGTTGGCGATAAGTTGAGGGACCACCGTTAAAGAGGGGCGGTATATCGAGGGAGCACTGTATTTATTTTGGTACTAGGTAAAGATTCGGCCTATTTAATCAAACATCACATTGATTCCAGCAAATAGCATAAAGGGGTTGTCATCGAAAAGCTGGAAATTTTATTTGTTATATAGCATATTTGTAGAATTTGGAGGACAAGTATTTCAGCGGACAATAGGTATACCTTTCGGCACTAGTTATTCGCCATTGTTAGCAGATTTTTGTCTTATTAGGATGAAGCCAGGATCATACAAAATAAGCTAAGTCCTTGAATGTCAGTTTCCTTTATATAGATGATGTTCTTTCATTGAACAATCCTCAATGTAGAATTTGTTTTATTACCCCACTTTTAAGGATAATCTTAATATCACATACCCAAATGAACTGGGAATTAAAACGACTACTGATACACTATTATCAACATTATACCTGAACCTATACCTCTATGTATAGAAAGATTTGTCTTATAAAAAAACTGTAAGACAAGCGCGATGATTTCGTATTCCCATAACTGAACTTTGAGCAGTAATATTCATACATTTCCGGTATATATAATCTACATTTCACAACTCACTACCGGTTTTAACTTTACCCTGGATTGACCCACTGACAGTGTGACGGGTGCTGTATACAGAGCAGGGCATGCTTACCCTTCCGGTCCACCTGATGTCACTCTCGGTTTTTATGGGAGTTCACACTGTCAGTGCTTTAGTTTTTTGTGTTGTCTTGTTAAACTTTAGTTTTGTCTTCGTCAGTAATGTTTGTGGTACCGATCTGTCCTTGTCCATGTTTGAAAGCTAAAATGATTACAAAAGCTTTTCAAAATTTCACCATGGTACTGTTTGAAGGTTAGAAAAGTTACACGAATCATGGTTCTCAATTGGTTTTGTCTCAGGGTTAGAAAATGACAATAACTAATCAGTAACCTAACAGATCATTCACAACTTATGCCTCACTGACCGTGTGACGGGTGCTGTATACAGGGCAGGACATGCTTACCCTTCCGGAGCACCTGATGTCACTCCGTTTTTTGAGAGTTCACACTGTTAGTGCTTTAGTTTTTGTGTTGTATATGTAATGTTCGTGTGTTTTGTGGGCATGTGGTGTCTTTGGTCTTCCGTCTTCTGGTGTTCTTGTTTTTGCCTTGTCTCAGGACTTTGATTTGTGTAATCTTGTGCTTTGTTCCTTCGGTATTCTACTGCCGTTGTTTCGCTGTTTTCGTGCCTGTCGTTTTTCAAGTGAATTCATCAACACAGTGGATCAGGGGTATAACAAAGTTAACGAATATTATTGTCAAGAGCCGCAATTCAAATGACAACGTGCAGGTGCAAAACACCGGAAAATTGTGAACTGCAATGGTCCTGACTTTGTATAGGCATTTAAAAAATAAAGGAGGGTTCAACATGACTTACGGCGCCCCAAAACCTCCCCTATTATTGTGTCATTGTCCTGTAACAACTCAACAGCAATTGCCTTTGAAAGGTCTTAGACATGAAAAGAAGGTACTAAGTAAAAATGAATCTTAAATCACAGTTCGGACTGAAACTTCAAAGGATTGATATGAATTAGATAATTTTTTAAGGACCGTGTGAGACAGAATTTTTTGAAGCCTTGATTAATTAGGATTAGAAAAAATATTCCTATGGTCATGGTAGAGGCAAAATAACCATACTCGTATTAGACTCGGTTTGAGTGGTTTAAATGATCACCTTAATCTCTCTCGGCTATGCAATAGATGTAATACTAAAATGCCTGAAACTATTGAGCACTTTTTTATTCATTGTGATCGATATAAAAGTTTAAGATTATTATTCTTTCAAAAAGTAAGAGCATTACTCTGTCCAAATGTAAACTTGATATCTTTTAAATAAATTTTATGCAACTATTTAGTTACAATCTTTCTATTTGGTAATGATGATTTCTCAATGTATGACAACAAAATGTTATTTCAGTATTTGTTTGAATTTATAGAAAACAGTAAACGTTTTATGTAATTTATTTGTACAAACTTATATTAGATCCTACTTGACTATACTACATTGTATGTGTGAATATGTGAATGAGAGTTGTGTTGTATTTTGTCTTGTATTATACTGTCTTATCTGTTTATGTTGAGGAGAACAACTCTGTAGCCTTTGGGCTGTTTGTAATCCTCGTAAAATAAATAAAGCATTACATCAAAATTAAATTAATAAGGCGGTAACGGAGATAAAAAAAGAAAGCAACTACTTTCTCAAAAACGGATATATCAAGGCTATGGTCAATCGCTTGCAATTGTCACTACAGAAGTTTAAGTCATCACCATCATTTGACAAATATTTACAATACTTCTGTTTCACAAATGAAAATAGAAACCTTTGATTAGAGATCCAGAGACAATTACTAAACTGTATGTTTTTCACTTTGTGTTAAATATGAATTGCCATGGTTTTTTACTTTTTGCTTTTAGAATTTTCCATCTGTCCCTTTTGTTTTGTTATACGTTTGCCGATGTATCAAAATCTACTCCTTTAGGGCTATGAGGCATTTCACTTGAATTCACATTCTGTAAAATTTATGGTCACCTTTACGACCTGGACGGCCGGTATAATATAAAAGCCCCATGACGTTATCATTTCAGGCTGATTTCAATATTTCTCTATTTTCTATAGGCTTGCCGAGTCACATCTTCACTTAGACAGATCCCATGAATCGCCTGACCATTTTTTGACAGATTTCTTTTACTACTTTCGAGAATTTATATGAAAAAAAAAACAACATGTCATAATTTGGTGCATCAACACTCTTATAATTATTTAGCCTCATTACTACAGGTAAATAACAAATTGACAATTCTGCCTCAACCTCATCGATGAACAAACATTTCATTCCTTATATTGGATAGATGAAATGTTTATTTACGACATAACATTAGTGCCATAATGTGTTCATTAGTCCAGTAGGTGACAATACTCATTGAGGAATTCTCACATATATTTTTAATTTGATCTATCGTGTATTTGCAACTCATTTCTTTTCCCTCGTGAAGAAATAACTTCTCCCTTCTTTGGAAATTGATTGTTAAATCCAAATCACCTGCAATATAACCCAAATTATTCTATAACACTTAATTATTAACTGACAGTTAACACATAATAAGTTTGAAGTAACTAAAAGAAGACAATTCGATGTATTGTAACTAAATACCGAAGTTACTGTGAATTTACTTTCTGCATATGCGCATTTCGACAAATTATGTCTAATCAGTGCAGATAAAATCGAAACGTTTGGAAGACAATAAACTCAAAAATGTTTAAAAACTGATAGAGAACAAATAACCAAAGTGATCTAAAAGTAAAGCCAAAATCTGCTAAGAACAAATATTGTATGAGTAATAGAACAATCATTGTATGTGTGTACTTCATAGTTCAATGTTTTGCTACGAGTAACTTCAAGCAATATAATTTGATATTTGTGTAATGAGTTTCTTTCATTACGTATTTTTTTGGTATTCTTTATTTAATACGATAAAGTTCAATGTGTGTCTAATGGGTAGCAACGCTCACATGTGTTATGAGTAGATTGCCGCATGAAACTTTGATGTTTGTGTAATGAATCACCAAGCACAACTTATTTGTCATCTGAGTTATAAGTTCCAGCAAGAAATAAAGTTCTACGTATGTGCAATGTTTTATGGCTCTTCAAAATAAAAAAAAAACTTACCCAGTCCTTTAATTTCAGCTTCCGTTATATAGATATTTTATCACTACACAACCCTAGATTTAACGATTTTCGTCATCTTATCTATCCAAAAGAGCTCGAAATTAAGGACACTACAGATACTACATCATCGGCCTCGTTCCTTGACCTTCATCTTGAAATTGAGGTACGGTACACCATAAACTAGGCTGTATGACAAACGAGATGACTTCACTTTTCCCATAGTCAACTTCCCTTTTCTTTGTATGAACAGTGTTTTTGTGTTATTCCTCATATAGCTGCAGAGAAGTTTTCTGGTTTTCTAACAGATATCGAATTATTTCTCGAAACGCATTACTTTATAGTTCAAATTTTCTTCATCAAAACATAATTTTGACATTTGCAGATTTGAGTTTAGAAACTTTGCATAAACCTTCAATTTCTTTCAAAGGGGTTTAAATATTTTATCAATTCTAATGGCCTTGTTACACTATAACACTCATCGCCAACGTTTACCGACGTATAAAACATTTTTGTACACGCTAATTTGCTTTGTATATTAGAGCACCTGATGTCACTCTGTTTTTTTGAGAGTTTTTGAGAGTTCACACTGTTACTTCTTTAGTTTTTTGTGTTTTATTTGAAGTGTTTGTGTGTTTCGTGGGTAGGCATGTAATTTGGTCTTCTGGAGTTCTTGCTTTTGCTTTGTCTCTGGGTTTTGAATTATGTAATTTTGTGCTTTGTTCATTCGGTATTCTACAGCCGTTGTTTTGTATAAGATAGAGGCGCGTTCATAACGCGTTATAAACACGTCGACGCGCGTTGGCGTGAGTTCTTGATCGTTAGATACGTTAGAAAAAAATTGATTTTGCTCAAAACTTCACAACGTTCGCCAACGAGTTGTTGATTAGTTATGCAAACATTAGACGAACACGAATTATTGAATTAAACATATTTTATTACTCAAATAAAGCTAAGGGATCGATTACAAGTTATAACAACATTATTCAAACCCCTTCCCCTACAATTTACAACATAACGTTAGACGTGAGAGGTACATTATGCACACAATGTATGTGATAAATAGTATTTTTTTAGACATGTAAACCTGTAACAAACGTATTAGCATTGCTTTGTTATGAATAATAGTTAAAGAGCATGAAGAAATTCAAAAAGGAAGGGAAATAGCTGCTTTATTTCAGCATCAGACTTAAATAAATTTTGTGATTTTTGTGTGTGTTTTTTTAATCCGTCGTATTATTCGGTGGCATTCCCATCAATTTTTACTTTTGCAAATGCCATTGGGGTGAAGAATTTCCATCTGATTTGACAAAAGATCGTCAAAACACTATACAGACGTTCTATGAGGGCTATAAGACCGTTAGGATACATTCTGTATATGTCAAGTACGCTAGTAAAACGCCTTTGAAACTTCGTCAAACGTTGCTGACAAGCTATGAATAAGTTTTCTGTTCGTTGTACGTGTTTAGTCTTACATTAAGAATGCGTCCACCAAGGTAATTTCTTCCATTTCTTCGGTGTGTGCCAACGTTCTCACAAAATTATCGAAAATTAGCAAACGCCGGCACACGATGGCTAGAAAGTTATGGTGTGACAGGGCCGTAAGCAGTTGAAAACTTTTGCGATGTTTTCAACATTTATTGTTCAGGTTTGTCAATGATCATGGCAGTTATTACATATATTCGTGCATGCATTTATTTATCATCAGCTTTTTGTGTTGCCGATATTTTAGTTTGTGCAACAGATTTGTTGAAATATCTATAAAATGTGTTTGTTTTTACCATTTGTATACTCTTGGTCATAAATATGGAATTTTCGTATTTTCTGAGTCAAAATTTGAAGTTTGGAAGCATTGTGCGCAACAGTATGTAACTGAAAGTATAATATTTTGCTTTAAACATTGTTTTTTAGCTGTGAAGAACGAAAGTCTCTGATTGTACGAATCTGTAAGACCACTCCTTCAACCCATTCTGAAACCCACTTTTTGGTGACAATGGGACATTTTTTAAACCAAATATTGAGTGTACAAGTACACGTATATCTAAAAAATTCAATTTTAGATACCCATCGTGTACATGACTGATTTAAATGATAATTTCAGCTATTTTTAAGGGATAATTTGAAATTTTGAACAAAATAGCCCTTAAGTATCTCAGGCATTCTCTGCAAAAAATATTCCATATTTATGACCAAGAGTATATATCTGAAATTGCTACTCATTTCTATAGCCTTCTTACGTATCTGAAATGTACAGTGTTCCTTTGCTTTTGCCCAGACTTGTACGTAACTACAACTCTCTATCCCAGTATTAACAATCAGCTCATTTTCTAATTCAAACTGAGTTGAGTCTATATTTCCGTTTAGCTCTCGATTTATTCTCTGTATACCATTTAAGTGTAGTTTTCCTTGATAGCCTGTGTGATTTAAAGAAAATCGGGATAATAAACGTCATCAAAGGATAAATACATGTTTCGCAAAACGAAAGGAGCAATCAGCCTTCAAAACGTTTTTGATATATATTTTTAAATATTTTCATTCTATCTGCATTAAAGGGGGTAAACCTGGAGAAGCCTAACATTTTCCACTCGTTTAATTTTCTTAATATTTTTAGTATTAAAACTACACATATTTTACGACAGGATATGTGGTAAATGAACTTGAGACCGTAACACATATGTTAACTCCAACTGCAATAATTTAAATGAGCTGTATGGCCATTTCGGATATTAATTCCTCACCAGCAGCACTAGAACCCAAACAAAGGAAATCCATAATTTCAAAAAATGAAATCAAACGAAATCCGATTATAAAATGATAAACAATATCCATAAACTTTTCATCAGTAATTGTTGTTGAGTTGCTACCGGGCACTGCCGCAATGGAAGGGTGAGGTGGGGAGGGGGGGAGTGGCGCGCTATAAAACCGGTTTAACACGGCATTTCTTTTGATATACCTGCATTACGTCAGGATCATTTCGGTGGACAATTTTTTCGGTGATTTTCACCTGCTTTCTCTTTTTGCCTCATAGATTTTGTCTCTTGACAATCCTTTAGCTACCCATATTCGTTGTAAAAACGACATAAATCATCAACAATATATAAATAAGCACACGAATACAAAAGAAAACAACAATATTCCGATGTATATATGACATGTGCTCTCTATGCATTTCAGTTATAGTGCACTTGTTCTTGAGAGAATATCTCGAATGGATACACTTTCATACTTTCAGATTTTGGAATTTTATTTTTATTTTAATTTTATTCTGACAATCTGTTTACAGTGCACACATCTCATTGTTTTATCGTGCCAGTTTTTCTTACAATTAACTCTGTGCTCTGTGGTTGTTTATATGTTGTGATTTTCTTCTACGAGTTTTTTTGTCGGGCAACAGATGACAGTAATTGTAAGAGCACTTTGCTAGTTAATTATATGTTTGTTGACAACTCTGCATCCTTGACGAAAGGGATCATGGGTGAAGCGTTGCTCGACATTTAGCGATAAATTCCACCAAAATCGGAGTTGAACTTACTATGAGGTATGAGCATAGGTCATTGTTGAAGGCCTCATGGTGACTTCAAGATAGATGAAGAATAACAATAAAAGCCTTGTTCCATCGTTTCATTTAATCATGTATTTTAGAGACTATGTCTAATGTGCATTTACTCCATATCCGTTCATTGTTAATAATCGGGGACAGACGAAACAAGAGATAAACATCGAAAACTGAAGTAGTTAGATTTCCCACAGAAAGAGTGGATAAACATTAAATGCTTCTTCCTTTGTATTATCTGCTCAACAAATGACTTTTTTTTCTAGAATGTAACTGAAAAGTCTTCAACAATGAAACGACAAAATCTGATATCAGTTGCTAGAATTGAAAACAGTTGGCATAAAATGAGGAGTACGAGAAGCTTGCTATAAACCAGTTAAACCTTCATTTTTGCAATGACTGAACAAAGTCGGAACCATTGCAATTTACAAATTTTTCCGATGGTATTGCACCCACTAAGTCTGTCTGGGATCCTGACAAATTTGTACCTTTAATTTTGTTTTACCTTCAGTATACTCTAACAACACACCGCGTAACAAATATATAATTTTTTTCAATTTCTGTATATATAATAACACAGTAAGGATTTGTATAAAACAGATTTGAAAAGAAAACAATACAATAAATACCGAAGTTGCATAATAGCGGTTTTCATTATGCTGTACACGTGTTTTAAGGAATAACCTCTCATCAGCAGCATTAAAATCAAACAATATGGAACGCCATAATCCAAAAGTAGTAAAAAAAGAAGTACTCGTTACAAAATATCGAAATAGGAGACCAAATCCAGTACCAAGGACATCCACCGAGTGCCATACACGGAAAGAAGCCTCGGTATTTTAAGGGGTTAGAATTTTGATATACTGAGTAAACATTAAATTTCTATGAAACGCAAGGTAATTTTTTTTCATGTCAAGACAAGTCTGACTATTGGGTTGGTGAATACTCTTGTGGACCTCTGGTCCACAATCAATGGCATCGGCCCATTGGTTTCAAAATGCAATAAAAACCGAAGTTGCAAAATACTGTGAAAGTTCTATTGTTGGTGGGGTTCCAATTTTCGTGGATTTCGTGGTTCCACGATACCACGAAATTAAATTCCCAACGAAATGCATTTTTTTCATTGAGATTTAATGCAAAGAATTTGAAACCGCGAATTTTAGTACCCACGAAATAGTGATGTTTATGAAAACCACGAAAATTGATGTCCACGATAAAAGAACCTCCACAGTAAAAGATTGACAGATTCCCCGTGCAAGAGATGTATGCTCTCTTTACACTCTTTAAAATTGTACTTGTTCTTGAGAGAATTTCTCATATCATTCGTTCAAATTTTGGCATTTTATATTTTTTGTAATTTCAAAACTTTTACCCATTTGTCATGATCTTATTATGCCAAGTTTACTTACTATTGACTCAATGAGTGCCCTGTTGTTGTTTATATGTTATGATTGTCTTCTTTTGGTCTTTTTGTCGGGCAACGGATGACAGCGATTGTGAAAACACTTTGCCAGTTAATTTTATGTTTGTTGACGATCAATGGCATGTAAAAACATGGATATAGCGTTGCTCTACATCTAGCAATGAATTCCGCTCAAACCGGTGCGAGGGGCTGTCTTGAACTTACTGTGGAGTATTAGCAAAGCTCATTGTTGAAGGTCTCATTGTGACTTAAAGATGAAGCGTTGTCCATTGCTTTGTCTTACCATGTATTTGTAGAGACTTTTTCTCACATGCATTTACTCCATATCTCTTCATATATCAATTGACAATGTCTTACCTCCAGGATCAAGATAAGCTTGTTCTATGGTTATTTTGTCTGTTGAATCTGTTATGTCGACTGTTATTAATAATCTGTCTTTGCCTGGAATTATCCGGTTTTCTTCATCATTACGCGCTACTGCTCTAGCTATTTTGAGTTTAATTAATGAGCAGTATATATTGTTGAATATTCATGGTGAATAACAATGGAATCAAGTGATCGTTCCTTTTTTACATATGTAATCAATATCTATTTACTGAAAAGGGCCATTCTAATAAATAAAGGCAATATATGCTATGAAAATAATCAAGAAAAAAATCTGAAGCGTTGTTTCATTGCTTGGTTTATCACGTATTTGTAGAGACTTTGTCTCCATTATTTACTCTATATCATTTCATTGTTAATTGCAGAGTTGAAATAAACTTTAGGATTATGTGCTTACATTGTGTGCTTTTAAGGGAAGGCACTGTTGACCTACACCAATATAATCTATTGCAGCTGATCTGCTCTGAGATCCTATACATGAAGTTCTTCGTTACAACCCTACATAAAACCTTCGAGAAGGTATCACCCGGTTACCTAAAGTTATATTTTAATATAGCCTAGGTAGCCAGGTGGTCTTGGGCGCATGACGAAGTGTTACCATACATGTCACAATTGATGGTTCGACTGATTTTCAGACGTAAATATAAAATATATATAATTTATCAAGCCCAGTAGAATGTCCCACTGTATTATTCATTTGGGCAGGTAAAGCATAAAGACATACTTCAGACGACGAGTTTTCAGAAATAAGTAAACCTGATTACGATAGGTCAACACTTGGGAGGTAGACAGGTATCAAAGTGAGTAAATGAAAAAAATCTACATTTAATTGAGTTTTTTTTATATTATTTTTAAAATTATTTTGCATAATTATAAACTTTGCACGTAGATCCGAGGCATAAATACTTTAAGTACATCGATGCTGGCTCAAAAACCGATTATCAGAAAGGTTCAAAAACGACAATTAATACATAACCAACAATACGTGAATTCGAATTAATTAAGATAGGTGCACAGTTTTATACCGGTACTACTTTTTAGGGTAAGTTTGAGAATGCATTTTGATTTTTAAAGAAGAAAAATACTGACAAACTTTGTAGCCCCATTATAATAACAAATTCTGACTCATGGTCTACTAACTTTGCATCGTTCTGGCTATTTCTCTTAAATCGTTCTTCTGTCTTTTATAAGACAAATTCTGTAAGCTTCCAAACCATACGATCAGCTTATTTCCAGGCAAATTTCTAGAACAAAAATAGTCGATTAAAACGTGTTATACTTTTAAATTTAAACTTTTTACAATAATTAGATGTAGTGTGGGTTAGATGATTATGACATTTTGGAACAACCTAGTATGTATTATAAATTTTGTAAAACTTACATTCCACCTTTGAGTGCTTCTAAATAATCAGTCGCCATAGGTTCTACCATTAATTTATCGCCATACTCTTCCTTTATTTTGGATACCATTTCTCTTAAATATTCTGCAAAGAATTGAATATTTAATTTAAACAATGTCTGTTATTATCATCACCATTATTATTGTTAGGAAAAATTGAAATTACATTACTGCAGATTGCGTACCCTTCCGGAGCAACTGATACCACTGTTTTTTTATGGTTCACACTGTTCGTGTGTTTTGTGGGCATGTGGTGTCTTTGGTCTTCCGTCTTCTGGTGTTCTTGTTTTTACCTTGTCTCTGGACTTTGATTGATGTAATCTTGTGCTTTGTTCCTTCGGTATTCTACTGCCGTTGTTTCAAAACACTTTATGTCTCTTCAGTGCAGACGAAATCTAAGACATTGCGAAAATCAGGAATCAATATATGTTAAAACCTCATGATTAAAATATGCTGATTTATTAAAGTGAAAATCACTGGTGATTTTTTGCATCATAAAAGATAAAGTAAAAATTATAAATATCAAAGTCACCATGAAAATCCTTTGGACGCTAGTACGTACCTGCAGAAATATCTACTGGGACATAAGTTATGGTATGATTGTTCGATAATAATCCACCAATAAGAATCCTTGTTTTGAGTGCCTTTCCACTTCCTAGGTCCACTAGAACATTTATTCCAGTTAGATTTCTCAATATATCCTAAATTAAAGGAAACAATTGTTTCACAGAATTACACCATACTGGACCTTTCTACCGAAAATAATAAGAATTGAATTCATAAACGTCGAATGCATTTTGCTATGGTATGTGCAGCGATTTAAACAGAGCGAAACTACTGTCAAAAACAACAAAAAAAAAGTTTTGTTCTTCCATTTGTCGAATGCACTTTGTCTACTTTCGTGTTACCTTTATATTGTTGTGGTATTTGAATTTTGGCTTTTTAGGTCGATATTTGTTTATCGATATATTCAATTTTTAATTTTGTACAACAATTGAACTTTGTGTAGTTTTCTTTTTATTCATCTGTTTTCAATTAAACAGTTATATTACAGTTAAATACCTGAATGTTGTTTCTAAGCAGCTCCATTTCATAATGAAAACAATAATACCATTTACTTTGCTCACAACAGTCGTCATAGTAACGGGATCCATTCTTGTCGTACATATACCATTGAGGAATATATTTTGGTTCTGCTGTCAGTCCTTTAATCAGTTCATTTCTTATGTAGTCACTCATTTTTTTTCATTGCTCTAAAACAAAAAGCAAATCTTGCAATAAAAAGCCTCTAAAAGAGAATTTGTTGAAAAGAAATGATATTCCAACAAAAAAGAGCACTGATGTCGAGGACTTGAATCAAAGTCTTCAACACACATATATAACCCGTCGCAACTTTTGAATAATAAGCATAGTGGCAAAATTTGAATTCTTTTAAAATGGGTATATCTTCAGACCCAGCAAAGAGCTTAACTGCCCCCTGAGTATAGTTTCCATAATTTGGAAAAAAAAAACGTTTTGTGAGGTATTGTAACAAAAAAGAGCCACCACAACGAATAGCCTGAATTCGTGTATTATATTGTTCACCGTATATTTACTCCACAAAGTAGATTGTCTCAACGGTATTTACCCTAAGTTAGACGACAGAGGCAAGTGATACTGTGTTGACCATAGACGGATAGACAGGCGCAAAGTGGGCTCTCAGAATTCTATGGCCTTGCTGGCTGAGGAAATCAAAGAATTCTAGTTACATTAAATATATGGATCCTTGTTTGTCCTGGATGGTTCCTGGTACTTGTGAAAGAGAATCGAAGTGATAAGTTTCAACATTTTATTCCAAAAAATCATGTCATTTAAAATGTACAGAGATTCTCAACTGGCTCTCACAACATGCTCTCCTCTATAGCTCTCAATAATCATTTCCTTTTATTACTCAAATTTATTGAACAGGTTGGGCGTGGCTTAATTTTCTCTGTCTTGTAGGTAATTTTAACACGAATAATCCCGATATAAAATAACTAAATACCCGCGTCACTGTGAATTTATTTTCTGCATATGCGCATTTCGACAACTTATGTCTCTTCAGTGCAGATAAAATCTAAACGATATAAATGACCCGTGACCAGTCAGGTCAATTAAATAGAGTAATATACTGCTCAAAATACCCGTTTTAATTAACATTAGCCTGGTTACATGTTCCCCAAAATAGATATCAAAATTACGATGAACAGGGCAAAAATATTAGTCACCAGGGCTTATGAATTACTGAAGATATAAAAATAGCCAAAAGTATGTAATTAAAGAAATCTGCTAAACTTTATTATTGATTGAATTTCCTGATAATAAAACAATGAAATATGACTGTATATAAAATTTTGTTAGACTGCTCCCCATAAAAATACATTGAACCACCATTGTTCAAATACTGTATGAAAGAAAATAGATCCATAAAAAAACAACAACAACGTTGTAACAACCTTCGAACACACTTTTTGGTATCTTATGTTAGTTTGTGTAGAAAACATCAACATATTATGCACTATTAGGATAAAATTGTTAACAAACTGAGGACAGTTGGATAATCAGCTAATAAAACATGTAAACAACCATATACAAAATATCAAAAGATGAACACCTGTGGTCCCCACTGTACTCCCTGAGTTAATTATCACCATTCAATTTAAACAATCACTTCAAACACTCTAATCCTCACAGTAAAGAAAGTAAATTATACAAGTTGAAAACAAACATTACATCACAATAATGCTTTATTGCAGTATTTTTTGGTCCCCTTAAACAAATTAATATGTTTAATTGCATTTGTTCAGCAAAACAAAATAATCAAGAATCAAAAATATACAAAAAAAAAAACTTTTGGACATTATAATTTAAATCAAAACTTTAATTTAAGCACTGTGAAAAAAAAAATAATAAAATGAACTCAGCGTTAGTTCGTTTTATTTCTGAAGACATGATTTATCAGAATATATGAATTAATTGTTTATCCTTAAAACTTTAAAATTGAAATCTACGTCTCAAAATTTATAAAAAAAATAGGCTACTTTTACCTTTTACGAAACAGTTTTGAGACACTATGTACATCATTCAAAATACCAAAAAAATAGAAAATATCAAAACTTAAAGAGGCAAAATCATTTCATCAATCCTTCCCTAAAGTTATCAATATTCAATCAAAGAACAATCAACAATCAAAGAACATGTGGACAAATGTCATTAAACATGTAAAAAAAAAATCCATCTCTATTCATATTCAGAATCATTAGAACGGAATATCAAATGAAAATAAGTAAAATAATAGAGAAAAAAGAACTATATTCACATTTTCATTACACTTAACCTTTAAATTGTAAAAACTTATAAAGATTTAAAAAAAACTGCCTTGCTAAACAAAACGAATAAGAAATATATCTTTTCATACCTCTTAGACTTAAACATGTTAAACTTGTAGGCCTAAGGAATAAACCATTCTTGTATTATTTAAAACTACCCAATGACATTCTATTACTGCACTTAACTAGTAGTACATTTTTACTTGAACTAAAATAAAGATATACAGCAACCAAATTTAAATAATCGTAATATTTTTCTATATATTTTGTTTAACTCAAAATTCCAAAGAAAACTGAACTTTACTAATCAATTTACCTTTTAGACACACGAAAAATACTAAAAAATAGTCCCAAAAATAACATTTAATTGCACATTAGTCCTTTGAATTCTTCTTTCTCTTATTCATCCAGTCGTCTAGTTCCTCTAGAAAATCATCAATGTTGTTGTCGGATTTTTCCTCAAGTTTTTTATTTACACATTTTCCATCCTTATACGTTCTTTTCTTTGTGATGGATATTGTCATTGTCACCTCTTCGTCAAAATCTCCTCCAAAATCAATGGTAACAGCCGACATGGATACTTCGCTGGTCCCACTTTTAGCATCACCATCATTATTTACTTTAGAACTTCAATGTCCACTGGTGCCAGGTTTGTTCCAAGATTCATCTCCATGACTTGTACTGTTAAATGACTCTTGTAGCTCAATTATCTGTTCCACAATATCGTCGTCTGTGGGTGGAAGGCCATCCTTGTCAACTTCGATAGAGTCAATCTCACAGTCAAATTCACCGCTGTCGCAGTGGAGCTCTACGTAATCCTCGGCTTTTGAACTCCCCAAAGTCTATGTGTTCAATATTAACGAAACCAGCGTCCAAATCTTGAGAGGCAGCTCCAGTTGAACTGGTACTGACGCTCTCCACTGCCGCTGCTGCTGGTACTGGTGCTGGTGCGGGAACATAACTGGCGGACATATCTGCTCTGGTAGAACTCAGCCACTGAGTTTCACGAACGGTGGCCTTTGCCTCCTTCGAATTTATCCCATGGATGGATTCCAAATGTCCTTGCAGATATTCCTTCCGGAAAAAACGTCTCCCACAGCAATCACACCTAACGTATTTTACATCAGGGTTGTGCACCCAATTCTTGTGTTTATACAAGTTCCTTCCACTGTCGTAGGTCTGTCCACACTGGGTACATGTTAATCTCCCACTTTCTTCAGCATCCATTCTTTTCTCAACAACACCAACGTAATCTCTAAATCTTTCTTGTCTAACTACTTGTCTCCCCGCCCTCGTTGAATTTTGTTCCGGTAACGACTGCGTAATAGGACCGCGCATGCCCGGTTTACATAATCGTGTTACACACCGGCTCTGTCTATTTGCAGCACCCCCTATTACATCATCGCGCGGGTAATCGTATCCTCGAACATCATCTGAGGTTGACTGATCTTCTCCGACATCTGAAAAATAACTAGATTCAAGATTATGATGTATCTCATTAAATGTTTCAAAATTTGAAATATCTGGAAACTCAACATTTGATCTATCGGGATTCGAGATTTACACCCTTTATTAGGTTTTAAATTATCTTCATGAATGATAACGGGATAAGATTTTTTTGAATGTTGAATTTTAAAAATAACTTCATTAAATTTTTCAATAATAACCCACGGACCTGTCCACTGACGTGATATTTTGGACTTCAAACCTGGGACGTTTTTCTTTTGGTTTCTCCAGACTAAACCCCGTTTTTCATACTTAAGTTTCTTAATTTTTGTTTTATACAAAAACTTTTCTTTTAGCCGAAATTTTCAAATGATGCCGTGTCGCATTATGAGCGGCCCTAAGTTGGTTTTCAAGATCGTGAACAAAATCCGACATATATCTCGGTTCTTGTTCACTGTCTTCTAATTTTTCTGTAATAATGCACATGGGGAAATTAATTTCTCTGCCATAGACGATTTTGTATGGACTGAAACCTGTGGTCTCATGTGGAGTCGCATTATATGCCATTGTCAAAAAATCCAAAAGTTCGTCCAAATCTTTTTGGTAAGACTTAATATACTTAGATAACATGTCATTAAAACTTTTGTTCATTCTTTTGAACCATACCGTCTGACCTAGGATGTAATGGCGTAGTCCTAGACTTGTTAATTTGTAGTACTTTGCACAGTTCTCTAAATAAATTACTCTCATTATGTTTTCCTTGATCAGAATGTATTTCACGGGGACAGCCATATCTTTTGATCCACCCCTAAATATTATATTTGCAACCGTTTCTGCCTGAATATCTGACATTGGGTATATTTCTGTCAATTTTGAAAAATAATCGCCAACAATTAATAAATAGCTATTTTTATTATCTGTTCAAGGGAATGGTCCCGCTATATCTGTGGTCACCCTTTCGAACGGTTCTCCAACAACATATTGTCTCAAGTTATGCCGCTTTTTATATAACATTGCCCTACGTAACGTTTTACTGTTCTACGCATATTTTGCCAGTAAAACGGTGACAATTTAGCACATTCTAATGTTTTCTTGATCCCTAAGTGAGCCGATGTTTTAGAATCATGAATAAACCACAAAATACTGTGAACAATGGAGTTGGGAATACATATCTTCCATCATTTTGTTATTATCTTCCAAATAAATGTAAAGAACTTCATTTTTAATTTCTAAGGTAACCCATCTCCCTAACCAAAATTTTAATTCTGAACTTTCGTGGCTTATTTCATCCCAATTTGGTTTTGAATTATCGATTTTAAATCTTAAAATTTGACTTAAAATTTTGTCATTATCTTGCATCCTCCGAAAATTCTCGGTGGAAAAATCAGGATTAGGCTTTTGTTTCTGTTTTGCCGGTTTCGGTCGGTTAGGCTTCCGTCCCCTCCTGGTAAGCGGAGGTTCTCCCGAACCCTGGTTGCCTTGGTCTGCCAAATCTTTGCCACTCGCGGTGTTATGTGACAGGCCAGGGGTAGGGTTGCCCATTTCTAAATCGACTCTTCCATGTCTTCGGCGTCTGAAACTGTTTGTATTAAGTGCCTGCCTGGTTCCCCCTTCTTTCATGTTCTGAATTTCTACATGTTTAGGGCCATAATAAGTGTATTCCTAAGGCATTTCGCATTGCTTACAGACATCGCCACTTTCGGTTTTTAGCCTAGATATAGCATCTGCGTTTCCGTGTTTGTTTCCCGGGCGATGTTAAATTTTCACTGTTGTATCCACCTATGAACTTGGCCGTCCGGCTCTTTAAAATTTTGCAACCAAGTTATGAGCCATAATCAGTTCTCAATACAAAACGTCGGCGTTAAAGGTAGTGTTTAAAATACTAGTATTTAGTAAAATAAACCACTGCTAACATTTCTCTTCCAGTTACACAGTAATTTCTCTCTAGATTATCTAAAGACCTACTACCATAAGCAATGACACACTCTTTGCCGTCTCGAACTTGTGATAAAATTCCCCTTATGGCATATGCGCTGGCATCTGTATCCAGTATAAACTCGGACCCGTTCACATGTGGATAAGCCAAAATAGGAGCCGATGTTAACCTAGCTTTTAATGCATTGAAAGACTCTTCACAATCGTCATTCCAAACAAATTTATTATCGTTTTTGGTGAGGTCAAATAACGGTTTTGCAATTTTTGAATATTCTTGTATAAATTTACGGTAATAAGAGGTTAAGGTTAGTGAGGACATCTGACCCCAAAAATAATTCCGAATTCAAAATGGCTATTTTTTAAAATATATTACTGTTGAATATATACCCTTTCTTTGGTATAAATATTGGACCACCTTTCCAGGCGTTTTTCTGAGATAAATGGGGTCAAAGTTACCCCCCCCCCCCTGAATAATGGTCCGAATTCCCACTTACCCCCTTTTTGACCATTTAAAAACCAATTGTACATCGTTTTTGTAAAAAGAGTGTTTGGATTATAGGTCTTTGTTGTTTTCAAGGTATTTCTAAAAAGACATCCATTTCTGTCAATCATTTTTGCTAATATTCCTAATTATGTGCACATTGAGGTTAGATTTTTTATCACTTTTTGCCCCCCTGGAGGGACATAAAAAGTGAAATTCAGAAAAACTACCGAATTCAAAATTTCATTACTTAAATCTATACCTTTATACAATATCTTCAAAATATAAAATAATCAGTATAGCAAACCAGGCTTTTAAGAGACCTACAAACATTCAAAGTTGACAACATTGCCCTCCGCCCCTAAAAAAAATTTTGCCGTCACTAGAGCAAAAACCGGAAGTGATGTCACCGGCTGTGCTTGTAGCACATATACCAAACTGAATTAGTCATATGATTGTATACGGTCTTCCCTTGACTAGAACAGGAAGTTGTATGTTACACATGTCAAACCGGAAGTGGATACTTTCTTGCCTACTGTTAATCATAAATACAAAAATTTCATCTACAAATTCAAATTTTGTGATAAATTGTATGATAGTTCGACACGTTACCCCACAGGGGGCCTATAGAAAGATAAAAGAGAGCGCATACGGGACCGGAAGTAGTTTGTATTTCCAATTGGCCACCGTTTTGACCGGAATGACCTTTTATGTTGTATAAAGATATATTTTGGATGGCGTTGACAAAATGAATGAGTTGATATTTCTCATATTTTCTTCTTCCAAACTTCTAGGGAGTGATCTTTATAAAATGGAAATCAACAGTGGCTTGTTCTGGCAGTATTTCTATCACTTCTGCGTTAATTGTTTAGAAAGGGGAGACTGTTATTTTTTTCTAGGGCGAATTCTCTCTTCCCACAATTTTCAAGTTTTAATCTTTCATTTTTTTCCACTTTTCTTATCCCTTTGTGTACATAATTTACGTTTTTCACTACTATTATCTTATTTTATTTAATTTTTATCAAAGTTATTTTCCTATTTTCAGCACTTTTACTGTGTTAATTTATTATTATTTTCCTTTTTTTTAAAACTTATTTCAAGATTATTTCCATTTTTTCATCATATACGAAGGTACTTGAATTTTTCCGGCCATTTTACTGTTTCAAGGGCAACGGGCTCCATTTTGATATTTTAAAGACCAAAACTCGTATCTACACATGCTAAGTAATATTCCTGTCACATTTCAGTCATTTTGGAGCAATTTGAAAATTTCCCGCCATTTTCTGTTCCCATAGCAACGGTCGCCATTTTGATGTTTTCAAAACCAAAGTTTGTTTCTACACATGCTCAGTAACATTCCTGTCAAATTTCATTCCAGTCTGAACAATTTTAATTTTTTTCCCGCCATTTTTCTGGTGTTATCACATGACAGCTGTCCTCACTAACCTTAAACCAAGGAAACTCCGAAATTGAGTTACAGTTCGGGGTCTCTCTATTTTTTCAACAGCTTTTACTTTTTCTGGGTCAGTTTCGATTCCTGCCTTTGATACCACATGTCCCAGAAATTGAATTTCTTTTTGCAAGAAGCTACACTTCTTTTGATTTAGTTTCAAACCAGCCTCTTTTAACCTAGTATTTAAAACTTGCTCAAGATTTTCAAAATGTTGTTCGAAAGTTATAAAACGGCAATTTTCCATTGTAAACCCATTAAAGCCTTTTCTATGATTCGTTCAAACGTACTAGCGGCATTACATAACCCAAAAGCCATAGTTGGGAACTGATAAAGCCCCCCCCCCCTCGGAGTTGCGAAAGCTGTTTTTTTCTCTGTCTTCACCTAACATGGGGACCTGGTGATAGGCCATATCAAGGTTCAAGGATGTGAACCAGTCCGCACCATCAAGAGCGTCAAGGTTCTCATCTATTCTGGTTAACGAATATGCGTCTTTGATCGTCTTTTTATTCAGTTTTCTGTAATCCACGCACACACGCCAACTTCCATCCTTCTTTTGTACCATTACTACTTGTGACGACCATGGGCTACAGGATTTTTCAATTACCCCGCGTTCTTCTAACTTCCGGACTTCATCTTCGAGAGCTTGCCTTTTGTACATAGGGATCCGCCTTGGTGGTTGCCTATGTGGAGTAAGTGAGAACCGAACCGTAAATCAAAAGAACGAACAATCCATGGACAATGGCAACATCGGACATACTAAGAAACAAGGACACCACTTAAGTACGGGACAAAAAAGAAAAATGAAGACACACATACAGATGACCAACACGGACCCAATAAAAACCATGGGTGAGATCAGGTGTACCGGTAGAGTAAGCATCTCCTGCTTCTTATAAGACACCCGCCGTGTTGAACATGTCAAATCCGGTAATAAAGTCAAATCCGATAGAGGAAAAACAAATGAAAGTGACAATAAAGGTCCGAAACGAACTTTAGTTGCAGAGGGAAAGATCTGTTATCATCTGGGAAACAGATATCCCATAGCGACCCACAAGATCGTAATGTCGACCGTAAAACTTCTGTAGTGATGACTTAAAGTTTTTGGTAACGTACCCTTGCTTAAGTAGTCTATTTGTAAGCAACTGAGCTCTATCAAGGAAGTCACTGTAACGAACACAAGCCCTTGCGTAGCGAATGAGTTGTGAGATGTAAACTCCATATGCTGGTGATTTTGGAATGTTGCTACAAAGAAAAGGGAAGTTGACTATTGGAAAAGTGAAGTCATCGCGTTTGTCATACAGGCTAGTTTGTAATGTACCTCTGTTGTCAATTTCAAGATGAAGGTCAAGGAACGAAGCCGATGTTTAAGTATCTGTAGTATCCTTAATTTCAAGCCCTTTTGGATAAATAAGATGAAGAAGATCACCAAAGCGAGGGTTGTTTAGTGATCAAATATCATCTATATAACGGAAGCTGAAATTAAAGGATTGGGCCAGTTTTTTGTCTTTATTTTGAAGAAGCCCTTCAATGAATTCAGCCTCATAAGAATGGAGAAACAGATCGGCTAAAAGAGGCGCATAGTTTGTGCCTATTGGAAATCCAATGGTCTGTTGAAAAACAAGTCCTCCAAACTGGACAAATATATTGTCGATCAAAAACTCTAACATTTTTATCACTTCTTCCTCTGTGTATTTTTTCTGTGATTCTGAGTCATATTTCATGTTTTGTGTCTGGCGTCCTTGTTTTCTGTGTTCTCGTTTTGGTCGTGCCTTTGGACGCCGATTTTTGTGAATTTCACTCCTTTGTTCCTTCGGTATTCTACTGCTGTTATTTCACAAAGTATACTTGTTCTCTGCCTATGACAATGTACTTATATCTTTGTTCGCCGTTCTTACGGGAGAAACATCTATGAATTATATCTTCCAGGCGAGATTTCAGTTGTTCATGAGGAATGGTAGTATAAAGTGTGGAGAAGTCAAATGTTTTAATGCTGTTGCAATGCAATAATGATCTAGATTTCAGGATGTCAAGCAGATCTTTAGAGTTTTTTAATATCCACATTTCATTTACACCACTTCTTGAAAAGCTAGTATCACAGTATTTCTGAAGGCCCTCTTTTACGGCTGTCAAGATGGAGGTTAAAAGCTCAGAAAGAGGTTTTGTGGAACATTTTGCAGATCCAGCGATGTATCGTTGTTTGTATGGGCATTTGTGTAACTTTGGTAACCTGTACATGAAAGGAAGATCGGTGTCTTCATCTTTGGTCGAAATTCCAAAGAAAATACGTCCTTTAATTTTATTTTGTGGACGCCTAAATTAATCCTTCCTACTTCCCCCGGTCTGGAAAAACAGCTTTCGTTTCTCCTTAGAAAGTCTTTAAATTTCAAAATTTGTTCATCCGTTAGATGTTTACACCCCGCTTGAAATACTTGTTGCAGGTGTTCCCGGACATTCCCAGTACTTATTTCATCAATTCCCTGACTAACTTGGGGTTGATTTAAATGAGATATAAGTTGTCGAAATGCGCATATGCAGAAAGTAAATTTACAGTGACTTCGGTATTTAGTTATCTGTAGGGCCTATCCTACAAACTGGCGTAAATAAAGCAACATGTGTGTGCCTATAAACTACAACATCACTAAAGCTCGGATTGTATACTCTGGCACACACTATTTCATTTTGGCGTCTACCAAGGTTTTTGCAATTGACAAACCATATTTTTTTCTAAAACTGACATTTCGGCAGTTAGAACACGAACAAAGCTATCTCTCCCTGTTATACCATCCCTATTGGATAAACCGGCCCTAATCACGGCCTCATGTCGGGCACGCACCAGGATGGTTTCTAATGCAATAACACGTCTAGATTCTTTATTGCGGTCCTTCTCCTTCATTGGTACTCGACTACCCTGTATAACCGAACAAAATTCATCGTGGTCCCAGACGCAACGATGTTTTGAAATAAAATCTTCCACTAATAAATTATTATTTACTCCCCCGACTATCACTTCGTGTTCAAAGGCTAAAGCTCCAAATAGTAAGGTCATAGGTGATTTGCCCAAACACTTAATACTTTGCCCATTTGCCGTAATATAATTATTTTCGACGGGGGTCAATACTGGTTTGTCAACGATTAATTCAAATGTATCTTTGGTTATAAAAGTACTTTCGGCGCCAGTATCAATTTTCCAATTTAGGGGGGTTCCCCTATATTCCCTTGGATAATCATACACCCTATTCCTTTTATTGTTATATGTAATTTAATGTTGTAAATATTCTATAATGCATTTTATTCATTGTTTTTAATTTGTATGGCCTTAATATGATGTAATTTGTTTGGCCTAGTTATGTAATTTGTTTACAATAAAACAATGGTCAAGGTTATTACACCTTAGAACATGTGGAATATTCTAGAATTTAAATTCAGATTTTAACACATAGATTTTTCTAGATGTTTTTTCTTACATAATCATTCTAGTCATGTGATTGTCAGTTGATTAGAATGTTCTAGTTAAATCTTGTGGATAGATTTTTCTAGAAATGATAAATGTATTTATATGAGGTAGCCGAAAAGGGTCAAGTCAGTCAGTTTAATAAGTTTATACAGATTAATTAGTTTATATAGGATTATCACGCACATCTTTCGTATTGGAAATCGACATCAATTATTGTGAATCTATTATCAACTATTTAGTGAGGATTATAAGAATTATTCTATTGGACATTTATTGGTAGAATTAAGTGAACTGTTCATTTGGATTATTACTTGGACTTCATTATTGTCAGATAAGTTATATATTGTATTTAATTTGTAAAATAATTAATTTTTTTTCGTCTGATTAAAAAGTTAATTTGAGCCAATTTTGTTTTTTCTTTGCTGACTTTAATTGGTCATTTCTACCACATAACAGAAATTGGGGGCTATCGTCCGGGAGCTTCGAAATTGTTTAGAAAAGAAATTATTATATTTTTGTTTAATAGAATTTTTTTTTAAAAGTCAGCAATAACTTTTTTACAAGATGTCATTTGATCCAGAACAATTCATGTCTACGTTTCAGGTGGAGAATTTTGAGAAGCTAAAAAAGGATGAGTTGATGATTTTGGGAAAACATTTGAAATTAAACGTTAAATCTGGAATGAGAAAATTTGAAATTCAAAATCTGATCGCAAATTATTTGGTTGAAGAAGATTATTTTGATAAATCTGTTTTGGCGACTTTTGGCATTCAAACACCTGATTTGGAAATAAAAAAATTAGAAATTCAGAAAGAATTAGAAATTAGAAAATTGGAATTAGAAAGAGAGCAAAGAAAATTAGAAATAGAGGAAAGACAGGCAGAAAAAAAAAGAGAGTTTAATTTTCAATTAGAAATGAAAAAATTAGAATTAGCTGAAAAGAATCAACACCTTTCTCAGAATTCTCAGACATTTGATGTTGCTAAAAACATCAGGTTGGTCCCTCCTTTTCAAGAAAAGGATGTTGACAAATATTTTCTGCATTTTGAGAAAATAGCTGAAAATTTAAAGTGGCCAAAACACAATTGGTCAATGATATTACAGATTGTGTTAATTGGTAAAGCCAGGGAAATTTACACTCAGTTGTCAGTAGAACAGGCTTCAGATTATGACACTGTAAAAGAGTTAATTCTTAAAGCCTATGAACTGGTCTCTGAAGCTTACCGCCAAAAATTTAGGAATGCAGAAAAACAGAGTGACCAAACCTATGTAGAGTTTGCTAGAACAAAAGAGCAACTATTTGATCGTTCGTGTTCATCAAAGAAAATAAATAACAATCCTGAGAAATTACGTCAGCTAGTTTTAATTGAAGAGT
>MJUU01016121.1:47268-73419 GCA_002080025.1 Modiolus philippinarum | reverse complement strand
AAACACCGAAGTAGAGTGTCAGTGGTGTCCCTAAGAAAGGCGAACAAGTTAATTATTTCTGATGTTAACAAGTGCAAAGCATCATGATTGGTGTTATCTTTAGGATATCCTTATTTAATAGCATTACTGAACTTAAAGACAATTTATAATCAAATCTTTTCATGTATATATTTACTTTAGTAAATGTACGATTACTCTTACAATTAACTATAATAATAAAAACTTCTATTAAAGCTATGCCATTCCATTTAACATTCTAACATAAACTTTCCTAAAATGGATGTATATTTCAAAGTTTACAAAACAAATCTGTAAACCACTTGATAAATACAAGGTTTGGGAATGTTTTCTTATAAACATTGGGCGGAATGTCCCCTGCTGTTGACGCTCGTAAATGTTGCATACCTTAGTAACCGGAATAAATACCCAATGTTAATCGGGGACATATTCTACAAGGAAGAATATTGAAACCAATCATATATTTGTATATAAATCTTTGAAAAAAAGATAATATTTATCCTTACAAATATTATCTGGAATTATAAATATTTATGTATCCTATGTAACTCTAGTTTGTATATTTGACTGTAATGTATTCAAATAAAATAGTTTTGTTCAATATAAACCAAAAAATAACTAACTGTAAATTTCAGTTGCTACAAATGCCCATTTGAAGAACCGTTTGGACGGAATGAAGGAATCAAAATATAATAAATACCAAAGTCACATAAAAACGGTAAATTTCGTTATGCTGTACACGTGTTTCAAGGAGTAACACAATTACACAAGCACTAATGATACATGTAGCATAGTGAAAGCCTGTAATACAACGATGTTAGTATATTTAGTTTTCAGTGGAATTCGTCATGACGCCATAAGGTAGATAGACAGTATTATTATATAGAGGACAGTGAAAGATTGAAATTTCTCAGTGAAAGAAAAGTGATAATTAACTGTGAAATTATTTTCCGTAATTTCACTCTAGGAAGTGACGTCACAATAGACGTCGTCAACGTTGTTGTTAAGTGTACGTCTTGGCGGATTAATATGGAAAACGTAGTTCATGAGAAGGATCTTAAATTAAACCATTAATTATGAGAGAACTGATATATATAATAAAAACAATAACTAATCCTAGATTCTGATTATCGAAAATATTCAACTCATGATCGAAAAACACTGTTATTCACTCATGCGCTGCGCGCATTCGTGAATTACTGCGTTGTTCGATCATTCGTTGAATATTTTGCGATAATCAGAATCTCGGATTAGTTATAGTATAAATATTTCAGTCCATGAGATTTTATTATAATCCCCTTCCTACAAAACTTAAATGCACAATAAACAGTTTGGATCACTATGCTTGTTGTTTCTATAATTAAGACAAAATTTTGCTATATTTTTGCAATTGTCAAATAGCTTCCCGTAGTGTATTATTCAGACTTTAGTTTCTGATTTATTATTTAAGAAGATTGGTTCTCCTTTAAGAACATCGAGAATTTTTTTTTTTTAATTTGCCTACACATTAGCCTCGCGTACAGTTCTGGTTGTCTTTTGGCTGACATGTAAGGCAGAATCAATATATCTTAGCATCAAAACAAGAACAACCTACAAATTTTCCACAATTTTGATACCTCTGTTCAGTAATCGGTATCCAAACGAATTTCTATACAAACTAAGTTGTATAGTTTTTAGCATTTGCTTTGTCAATGATATAAATTTTGCTAGGTACATTAAGTAATCATTTGTTTTCTTCTTTTGGTTTTTTTATACTAGGCTTAACAATGGCTTTTCGAAATAATGTCGACGTATTTAAGTAGTTTTTTTTGTCTTTTCATTTGTAGTCAGACCAAAATAAAATTTTTTACTTATGTCAAATTAAAGACACATTGTCTTGAAAATATATAATAAATAAAATTCTTTCTCATTTATAACGAATCAAACTATCATTACATGTCAAATGAAATAAAACATATAGAACGATACATTAAAACACCAAAGAAAAACAGAAAAAACAAGCATATAAGAATTTATAAGTTAAAAAATAAATCAAAATTCAAAAATCACACAGTATGCAACTTATCATTGTATTTGATTAATAAAACCAATTAAATTGATATATAATAAAACAAAATACCATTTTTTAAACTATATATAATTTGAAATTTCAAAATATTGAGTTTTAACAAAAAGAAAGAAACATCAAACAAAGGAGTCTAAATAAGAATGAGTTACACGAATAAAAAAAAAACATTACGTAGATAAGTAAATACTTCATGTTTTCAATTTTATTCGTGTTATCCTTTTCATTAAACTTCCTTTGGTGGCTTTTATTTGCTATTTATGTGTTATTATTTTGTACTTACCAATACTCAATGTTATTGGTAACAATACAATGCAATATAGAATCGAAGTAGTTCGGATTGCAATCAAAATATAAAAATCCTGAAAAACGGTCAGAGGCTCTGAGCTACCAAAAATCATATAATAAGAAAGAAAACATAAATGAGATGCACGATTTTTTTCCCAATAAAATTTAAATGTATAGATATTTTTCGATTAACCGGCAAAAGCAACTTGATTTGTCATTACAAATAGTATGTGTAGTAAAAATTTTTTAATGTATTAGTTAAATTCGGAATAAAAATCTATCAATATTATTTTACATTTTCCAAGTTAACTGTTAACTAACCTTATTTAACTAAGACCTATAAATGAGCCTTTCATTCTTGTCAAATTGTCAAACCAGAGGCTCCCAGGAGCCTGTATCACTCACCTGGCCACAATCAAGGGAACATAGTAAGTTATACAGTTGATCTTCAGTTTCTCAAACTTTTGTAGCTCAAACACCTCCAATATCTTGAAATGTTTTTAGAGTCTAATGATGTTTTACTATATTTCTTTGTTGGGCTTTTTTGACAAAAAACTTTCTTGCTAAGAACCACTTTCCACACTAGTTTTGAAGCCGAGAGGTCATTTTGTAAACGGCAGTCAACAAAAAATTTTCAACATCGGTTTTGAAGTCGCAATATCAATATCTACTTGGAAATCAAATTTCATTTAAATCAGACAATGTTGAATTTTCCCGCCTTTTTTGGCGGCCATGTTGAAAATGGCGGTCAACGAACAATTTTTAACACCGGTTTTGAAATCGCAACATCAATATCTATTTGGAAACTAAATGTCATTGAAATCGAACAATGTTGAATTTTCCCGCTTTTTTGGCGGCCATTTTGAAAATGGCGGTCATCGAACAATTTTCAACACCGGTTTTGAAGTCGCAACATCAATATCTATTTGGAAATCAAATGTCATTGAAATCGGGCAACGTGAATTTTCCCGCCTTTTTGGCGGCCATTTTGAAAATGGCGGTCAACGCACAATTTTCAACACCGATTTTGAAGTCGCAACATCAATATCTGTTTGGAAACCAGCTGTCATTGAAATCAGACAATGTTGAATTTTCCCGCCTTTTTTGGCGGCCATTTTGAAAATGGCGGTCAACGAACAATTTTCAACACCGGATTTGAAGTCGCAGCATCAATATCTATTTGGAAAACAAATTTCATTGAAATCGGACAATGTTGAATTTTCCCGCCTATTTTGGCGGCTATTTCGAAAATGACGGTCAAGGAACAATTTTCAACATCAGTTTTGAAGTCGCCACAGCATGGCAAACATTTCATCAATTTACACTTTACCTTCATCTTCTATAGTTTTGGAAATAAAAAGATGAAAATACGGAATTTTTAAAAATTCGGTGAAAAAAGGGCATTAGCTCCTACAAGGGATTATGGATTTTCTCCAAAATCTCAGGGTGTGTAGATCTTGATATGCTGAACATGTTTGCAATTTACTCTTGACCTCTATCTGTTACACTTTTTGAAATAAAAAAAAAAATGCAAAAAGTTTGAAAATTTAACGGAAAAAGGGCCAAACACTGCACTTTACCCTTATGTTCTATTTTCAGCAATGGCGGCCATGTTGTTCATTGGACAAACTGAACATCAGTTTGAGAAGCCATACCCTGATGATGATTCAGGCCAAGTTTGGCCAACAACTCGAAAAAGGGCTATAACTCCGAGATGGGTTTTCAGATTTTCTTCAAAATTGCACAGTTGATAGATCTCATCATGCTGATCATTTTTACCTCCAAGTCAGATTTTTGAGTTTTCGAGTTTGGCAATTATTTTTGTAATTTTCGAAATGTAATCCAGACCACCTGTTTTAAGTGCCCACATCTCACTATTTTATAACGCTAAGTTTTCTTACATTCGACTTGACAAGTGCCCTGTGTTTGTCTATATGTTGTAGTTGTCCACTAGCTTAAGGCACAAGTGCTGTTGTTGGGCAAAGGATGACAGTGATTGTACGAGCACTTTGCCAGTTTAATTGATGTTTGTTGACAATCCCGCACCCATGACCAAGAAAGACGTGGATGTAGCGTTTCTCGACAATAAGCAAAGAATTCCGCTTAAACCGGTGCTAGGGGAAGTCTTGAACTTACTATGAGGTATGAGCAAAGCTCATTGTTAAAGGCCTCATGGTGACTTCAAGATGAAGAACAACAATACAAGCGTTGTTCCTTTGCTTGTTTTTTACCATGTATTTGTAGAGACTTTTTCTCATGTGCATTTACTCCATATCCTTTTATTCACCGCTTAAAAAGACCAGTAACTCGTATATGTTCGAATCAGGTGCAGCAAAAAAAATATGGGATAAAAAGTTGAACTAGACTAAGTTCGATTTGTTTATTGTTCTTGGAGTTTGATTGATACTTCTTCCCAAATGTATAGAATACTTAAACGCCAAAAGGGAAATTTTAATACGTCCTCTAAGGTATTGTACCAAAACGTTCTCTAAGGTATTGTAAGTCTCACGTTTTGGAATAATTATCTCACCCAAGACAATGTCGGGGTGACATGTTATTATTCTACGTTTCTTCTGATTCTTCTTTTTATTATTATTCTTCCAATAATTTCTTGTCCGAGCGATTATTTTGAAATGGCTGGACCAATTGATTTAAAACTTGGCACAAAGTTGGAGCACCATCTGAAGTTGTATGCTGTGGGTTTAAAATTTTCAAAATGGCTGCCATTTCCAAGATGGCCGCCAAAATACGTCAAAATCTCGACTTTGTCATATTTCAACGAATATTAATTTCTAGGTAGATTTTGACGCTGCGAATAAGGTGGAATTGTCGAATTGGGAGTCTGGGGTGACATCGGCTATTGCTTGCAATTGCAAATCTAGATACAATTCGTCTTCTTCTTTTCTTTTCTTTTCCAATAATTCTTGTCATAGCGATTATTTTAAAAAGGCTGAAGCAATTGATTTTAAACTTTGCACAAAGTTGGAAAACCATCTGAAGTTGTATTCTTTGCGATTGAAATGTTCAAAATGGCCGGCAAAATACGTCAAAATTTGTCGGATTTAAAATGAAATTTAATTTCTAGGTAGAGTTTAATGCTGCCAATAATACAGAATCATCGAATTAGTTGTTTGGGTGACATCAGCTATTGCTCGCAGTCGCAAATCTGGTTTCAATTGTTTTTTTTCTGTAAGGTATTTAGTTATCATATAAAAAAAACAACTAATTAAAATTCATTACATGAAAAAGGAATCCTGTATCCTTTTACAGGAAAACAATAAAAATAATGCAATAAAGATAAAAAAATATGCATCTATTGTAATAAAAACCTCGAATAAGCACAAATAAAATAAAAGCGTTAATTAGTTATATTCTTATAATACACTGTTATCGAATGGGAAACAAATATATTAAACAAAGATGCTGGAGTGAACAAAGCGTTCTATTTTCTCATTACAAGATTGAATCAAGCTTTCTTTGTCATTTGTTTATATAAACATTTAGCTGCATGCAAAGACTGTAACTTGTCCAGTTTATCATCTTTCTTCTCCACTGTCAATATGGCAAACACAATGGAATGAGAAAATGAATTAAAAATATCATGAAAACCAAAGGCTAATAACTCATTATATAACTATTATATAACTATATTGCTCTTATTTTGAGATGATTTCCGATCGTTAAGGTCACTGCTAAAACCGATGTTGGGGCCGTCTTGAACTTACAATGAGGTATGAGCAAAGTTCATTGTTGAAGGCATCACGGTGACTTCAAGACGAAGAATAAGAAATGAAGCGTTGTTCCATTGCTTGGTTGTACCATATATTTGTCTCTCATGTGCATTTACTCCATGAATTACGAGACACGAATATCGGTACTTTACGCTTCCATATCCTCATACATTTGATAAATCTAAGGTGTATCTCTAGGTTACTTGCTATCTATCTGATCTTTTTTCTCCTTTTTCTTGTCTTCCAAATGTTTGATTCCTATCAGCATCTGCACTGAAGACACAAAACTTCTTGAATACATCGGCAAACGAATACAGAGGGAAGTAAAGGGGAAATTCTAAAATCATAAATCCAAAATCACGGCAATTCACAGCAACATGAATGGTGACAGTATGACAAAGACAAAACAAATAAACAAAAATGAACAAGAACGCCACAAAACTAAAGCACTAGCAGTGTGAACCCCTATAAAAACAGATGTATCATCAGGTGCTATGGAAGGGTAAGCATGATCTGCTCCACGCGTGAAATGACCATTTATTATGTCACCAAAAAAGAAGTTGACATGTTGTTATTCTACGTGTCTTCGTATTATTATTCTTATTAATATTATTCCTGCAATAATTTTTATCCGAGCGATGAAGAAACTTAATTATCAGTAACTTTGGTATTTTGTTAGAAATATTTATAATATGGTACTAAATACAGATTTAAGTTTCTACAATTTATTACAGCCCTGTTTAAGAAATCAAACATTACAGTTGAACCCCGCATCTATCAGTTCCATTGCTTGCGTCTACCAAGTATTTGTACAGACTGTATTATGTGCATTTGCTCCATTTCCTTTCATTGTTTATTTAAGACTGATGCTTGTTTCTCCTAGCATTGTGGAGTCCGTAAAAAGATTCCCTGTGCAAGGGTTATATGCTCTCTATATATTCAGCTATATGGTGTACTTGTTCTTAAGAGAATTCCTCATACGGATACGCTATCATTCTTTAAAAGTTTTGCATTTTTTAGGAATTCCCAAATGTTATTATTCTGACCACTTATTTATAGTGCCCTCATCTTACTGTTTTACTATGCCAAGTTTTCTTTCCATTGACTAGATGAATGCCCCGTGGTTGTAAATGTGTTGTGAGTCTTATTGTCAGGCAATCAACAGATAACAGTGGTTGTAAGAAATCTTTGGTAGTTAACGTGATGTTTGCGGACGACCCCGCGTCCATGAGTAAAAAGGAACAACGGTATAGCGTTGATCTACATTTAGCGATGAATCCGCTGAACCGGTGTTAGAAGCCGTTTTTTCTACGAGGTATGAGCATAGAGTAATTGTTGAAGGCCTCATAATGACTTCATAATGAAGATCAACAATCATTTACAAAGTGCATAAATTCAAAAATTGTCCTTCCAAACTTATTAATCCGTTGAACAAACTTATTGATAAACGACATAAATACAGCATTGTTGTTAAATCTTTACTTTTGGTTTTAGTTGGCAAAAATATTGATCAGCTGCTAAATGCTTTACACCATAGCTAAATTTAAACAACTTTTCATATTCGCAGTATTTGGCACTGCACAATATCATGTTCTTCTTTCATAATTAATGATGTTGTTATATGAAATCGATTTAGAAGTATTTCAATTGAAGTTTCATATGTAAGAAGGCTTGAAATCATAGTCAACGGAAATTATGTCCTTAGCTAGCAGTCAGTAACTGCGAGCATTTGTCCGGACAGTACCCGTGTGTATTGTCTTCATGTTTTATGTGCTTCATCGTAAGGGTACTCGTCTTGATAAGTTGGACATTTTTCTAGTTTAATTTTTACTTTGAGTCTTTTTGTGTATTTATTTTTTAGCCATTCACCACACATAGGGGGAGGGTTTGGATCCGCAATTTTTGCGCCTGTCCGAAGTCAGGAATATGTTGGTCATGGGCATGTCCTTGTCTACCTATAAATTTTAGTTTCTTGATATTCGGGTTATTGAATGAGATTTGTTTCCATTGATTTATGCACCTTTTTACCTTTTGGGGGCCATTTAGGGCTTGCTATATGGTGTGAGGTTCCTCACTGTGTTGAAGATCGTACAGTGACCCCTAAATGCTTTGTTTTTAGTCGTTATAACCTGGATATTGGATGTTGTCTCCATGACATTTACCCCATTTCCTTTCTTTTTCATCTATAATAAAAGCATTGTTCTTTTGCTTGGCCTGCCATGTTTTTGTCGAGACGTTGTTTAATCTCCATTTACTCCATATCCTTTCATTATTTATTTATTACTCATTTGCCAGGTAAGATACAAATGAGTAATAAAGAAAAAAAACTCTTTCATTTTAATCCACATACATGTATATAACTTATACCGCTAAAATTTTTACTTCAACATATTAAGATTATTAATTTCTAAAAACCAATCTTCCCTTGGGTTGTAAAACTTACTTTCATGCAATAAAATTTCAATTACAAAAGATACTGGACTACTACAGCCATCCTGTTTTATTGTCATTTAAACATTTTGCAGATATTCTATTCCGAGCTTCACTGTTTAATTGTATGATCTGGCTTTGGAACTTTGAATATCATTCGATGTGAGTTTGATTTCATTAATGTGTTTAGATGTATCTTTCAAATATTGTCCATTTATGTACAGTAGTAGGGCTTCGTATTAAGCTTATGTTGATTATTATTTTATGTCAAGTTAGAAATATCTTATCTTTATCACAATGAGAACATATTGATGAAAATATTCATTAAACATGGCAATGGGGTCCAGCCGTTTGGATTGCCATTAGAAAAGTTTAAAGGCAACGAGAACTCGAAATGCAGCCTTGCATCACGACTGATTTCACGACGCTCGCACTGAGCTAGTAATTACCAGAGGGCGTATTAATTTTCTCATACGACATAACGTTGTTTAGAAGGAGTTTTACCAGCACGCCAGAGCAGCAGGCCGAAGTGTTACATCAGATTCTATTATTATAATTATTTGGTTTTACATGTGTCGTGTCGATTTGATAGAGACATGACATCCTCCTGGTATAAAAGGCTATCAGATGAATAAAATTGTCTAACATATAGCGCACTAGTAGGAACTTAAAATGAATTAACCGTCTCCTGACAAAACTGTTTGGTAATTTTGTTACTACCCCTATATACTAAAAATCAATAATATTGATCTGAAGTGAAAAACATTTTTGGGAAAGTTCTTCACGTTCCATCTAATTTGTGTACTATAATTTTTGTATAACTAGACCGATGAATAAGTGATCCCTTTCGTTCCAAGAATTAAAATATAAAGTGGCTTTTAGCAACTAGGCAAGGACTCCCAATCGGTAAACACTCCCGACCTAGAAATGTCTGGATATAAATGGACCGTTTCACCTTTCTAAGTAAGCTATTACTCGGCCAAAGGCGAACGGATCGCTTCAAATTATTTCATAGTTGTTTACGCGCGAAATAATGTGCAAAGTATGCTGATTTAAATAATTTGTCAGCCTAACTGGGTTGAACAAATATTCAGCCATCTGTTTATTGATGGCATTATATATCATTCCAATAGCAAAACATTTGTAAGCAAAAAGCTTTCTTGGAATATTTACTTACCTGTTTTAGCCAGACTGTAAATTAAATGTGGTATTCGGATCAGCAGATTAAATGGTACTGGAAATCTATTCATATAATCTGTTATGACTGAATACCTGTTGTACTTCCACAATCTGTCAGAATTTCTTTGTACTTCTTCAAACCGATAACTGTTAAAAATTAACAAATGAGCGGCTAGATTTTTACACTACGATATTGTCGTGAGTAGCATCTGCAAACAGTGGGCAAAGAAATTGCAAACCAAAAGCATCTCAGAAAACAAAAGCATAAAAACAGACCAAATGTACAGAGTATGCCAAGTCGGTTTAAGCCAACTCGGCAATGATGATAATTTATAAATTACAAATATGCAACAAAATACGCGTTTTTAAAGCAATAACATGCTATTGTCAGCGATTCAATGAATATAGGAAAATAAGTTATTGAGGATGAAGAAACAGTTAGTTTTTCTACGCTACATTGTGAACATAAATTTTGAAGAATAAAAACAAATTTAGTGCAATCAAGGATTTAAGAATTTCAAAGACATTGCATGGTACTGTACAGTGCTTTATATTTTTTATTTTCGCGATACCAGGGATGGATTTATTCGGAGGGCTTTACATTAACGGAATTTTACTTAGCGTCATTATGGATCTTTTATAATCAGGCGTACAGCGAAATATTAGCGGACATAAATGTCATAAACAACAAAGCCTGACTTCTTAATTCATATGCAATTGGAGCACTGTAAACATCATAAAACATATACATTGTGTAAAGGACGGACCATAGAGAAGAACTGGAAACAAAAACCAGATCGTAATAATTCAGGGTACGTATCTTCGAATTTGTAAGACTTAATTATTGTTTTTGATTCTGAAATTAAACTTCATTGCTGAAATGTTCATAGTCTAAATCATTGCTACTTCAATTTTACATATGTTCCGAAATTGGTATGTTCATGTCAAGTCTAGTATTTTAATTATTTTGCACGACTCGTCCTCTTGCTCTACATAAATAATAGTGTTGTGTGTATTACCCATTTACAGTATCCCTAAGCTAATACCACAAAGTACCTTCCACCAAAATCAATTTATATTTTATATCTTCCACAATCTTAATTTCTTTATGCTTCTTTAAACCGATAAATGTTTTGAGTTAATAAATGAATAGCTAATAAAGTCTACACTCCGATATTTACATGAACAGCGTTTGCAAATAGGGTTCAAATATTAATAAGTATTTAATCGCAAACCATATGTTACTTAGACAAAATGTAACAAAACCAGACCAGAATCACTGATTATGCAAGGTCGATTTATGCCAACTTGGTTAGTATTAGAAGTAAGCTAAGATACTATGTGTAGCATTTCGTGACAAAGGCTTTAGATAAACTAAATGAACTTCAAATTTGGGGGAAAAGGGATCCTATGAAAACATTAGACAATGAGTTGTGAAATATGTATTGAAAGCGGTGATAATAATTTATAAATTACAAATAAGTAACAAAATACGTGTTATTTAAAGAGATAACTTGTATTTGTCAGTAACTCGATAAAATTAGGATAAAAAATTCACGTAAGGTATTGAAAAATAAAATCGTGTAACGAAACATTCTCTTCGCTTCATTGTGAACATAATTTCTGAAGAATAGCGGCAAACTTGGTGAAGTAAAAAAGTTTTAAAGAAATTTTCATGACAAAGCCGTAACTGATACAAGTAAACTAACAACAAAGACTTCATGCCAAATTGCTGTACTGTCAGAGCACTATAAACATTGTATAACGTAGACCAACTGGAGAAGAACTGCCTAAAAGAATCTGATCTCAAGAGAAATATTTATCATTACTTCAAATGTGCGGGGCTTGTTGCTGTTTTTGAATCTGAAGTTAAATGTAAGGTGGGTCAATCCTCATGTCCAGAATTTTAAGAATTATGTATTTTTTCATGTGCAACTATCGTCCTCATCTGAAGATAGTACGAGTTATCTCGCATGATTTTGATCTTGCCAGACACATAAGACATATAATATATGTATTATCAGTATTTTGTGGAGCCCTGCTGAGATGTGAATACCAATTAATCTAAACAAGGGTCGATCGATATTATATTTTACAACAATAAAACTGCTGATAACGTCGAGTATGGCCTGAGCTTAGATGTATGACTGGATGATGCCTTTTTCGACGTTAGACTTAATTTAAGGAGTCTCTCTGAATTTGTTTGCTAGAACTAAATCATCTATGGAAATGAACGATTATAATTGTTTTATTTCGTTCTAATATAAACTTCTCAAATATTTTACTTTATCGTTTAATTTTTCTAGATTTTTAAGAACTACTTAATATTTAACCAAACACAAACCTTTCTCTAATATTTTCCTTTAACATTAATCTTTTCTACATTTTTAAGAACTATCTAACCAAATACAAACCCTTGAGACATATTTTGCATGCAGAAGTAGTTCAAAAGGGATTTGCACTGGATTCACATTTAAAACACAAAATTAATGAAATGCATATCTACACCACATTTCGAATATTTTAACAGCATTACCCATAGATATGTTATTAAAAATCATACATTTATGCATAATGGCCATTTGTCGCCCAAACTTGAGATGACATTAGAAATAGACAAAATAATAAATTTATGCCACAATTAAAAGTATGAAAGACAAATAGCACCATTACAATCAAAACGAAGCATTTGTTTTTTTCATTGTATGAATAAAATATTGACGTTTCTGTATTTTTTTTTCTCATTTTAATTGTTGATTTCTACTATATTGTCACAAATTGAAGTTGTATATGTTATGCCAGTCTAATGACAAAATTTACATTCAAAACAGATGTCCATAATTATGTTAATTAATTTTTTATCTATACTTAAGTTTCACTAGATCACCTGAACCCTGAGACTCCCAGTATGACGCCCGAATCAACTGCAAACAACATCTTTTCGACGCTTTTAAAATCTAAACGTTTATAAAGTTAATGGTATTTTTTATTAAAATTATTAAATGATATGTTGAAATTAATTAAGGTATAACGGATTTCATAAGAGAAACATAAATATGCCTTTTTTGTTAATATAGATTTATTTTATGTATATATATATTGTTTTTGTTTTGTTACACATTAATTTTTACATGTGTAACAATTTACGTGAACTTGAAAGTGGTCAGAGACTTACATCGTATGCATTCAGCCATGCAATACACAACTCAAACCTTTACAACAGCAAAGCAAAATATGATAATAATTCTGTCTCGCTTTTTTTTTTTATATATTTTTAGATATTATAAGTACTTTAATCGTCCAAGGTCTATCACTGAAAATACAATTTTTTTTTGAAATTCAAAGAATGAATAAATATACCGTGAACATACATACTAATAAAACTAGCATGTTCTTAATATTTAGAAAGTAATTACATGTATAGATACCCTTTATCTATAGATAACGGACTTAAACTTTTTGCCGTTCTTTTCCTTCAGATGGTCAAAACTCTATTTTTGAATTAAAATGGAACAGTGATGCGTTGATCCCAAAAAATATTGCTTTATATCATTGCGAAGAGTAAAATGTGTACAATATGAATTGATGGGGGTTGAAATTCTTATTTAAAGTGGCCGTTCAAGCCATTTTCAGTTCTTATTGAACTGCCCATATAGGATTTGTATGTGATATCTTTTAAACGAAAATGGAACAGTGAAAGACAAACCCCACATGAAAAATATTTATACCACCAAAAAGCTGAGATTTCAAACTTTCAGAATATATGGGGGTTTAATAGAAGTTTTCTAAATCAAAACTTTTATAGGCATTTTATCACTTTTTTCCTGTACAATCTATATTGATTATTTGATAGATAAAATCTTTATCGATTGGCGCATGCGCACTGGTCGATGAGGATGATAGTTGCGTATGGATTGATCATTGTGTAGAACATTGTCAATAGATATTTTTCAGCAAGAAAATTGATGAGTCAGCGTGCTCATTTGGACTTGCAAGCCTTCGGTATTAAGGCGGGAAACCGAACCCCTCTTCATAAAAAAAAAATATTTCGGCTACCTCAATTTTACACAAGTTCCGAAATTGTCAAGCCCAGTATTTTATTTTTGATTTAAGTTATCACGGCAGTGGTCAGTTAAAACAAGAAATAGCAAATGTAAACAATGCAGTGACAAGTTTAAACAAAAATATGCCTTATATGAACAAGGCGCTGATAAATTAAGAAAAATGAAATACTTTACGTGAACAAGGCAATGACAAGGTTCACCAACAACAGATTGGTTATCAACATATAGAATGCTGCTATAACATGCAGTGACCAGTCATATTCCACACATCTTTCAAGTTCTGGTTTACTTTCCCACTCCTCTCTAACTGATGTACATGTTTCATTGCAGTTATTTTCCCCTTAAATAAATTTTCTAAGTGGTGCAAGAAAATTTAAGTTGTGCATATATTAATAATTTACATGAATTTTATGGTTGTCTCATGTCCTTGTTGTATCTTCGTTTTCTGCGTTCTTGTTTTTGCCGTGTCTCTGGACTTCGATTTTTGTAATTATCACTTTCGTTGTTCCTTCGGTATTCTACTGCCGTTATCATACTTATTAGATACTGATACTTATCAATTCTTCATTGTATAAGTTATATGTTGTCAGATCACTTAATGTGACATAATGGAATCCGAGCGACAGCGAGCCTAAACGATAGACTTTCATGAAGACCATGGTTAAAAAGTAATACATTTGTACATTCAGAGTGTTTCCTCTTTGTTGAAGGGTTCATGGTGACTTCAAGATGAAAAACAACAATTAAAGCGTTGTTCCATTTGCTTAATCTTACCATGTATTTATAGGGATTTTGTGCTATGTACATTTACTCCATATCCCTTTATTTGTTCTTTCATTGATTATTTCGATTTTGATAAAAACTGTTACTTTACTGCCATTTGCAAACGAAAGTCTTTCTAATGTCATTAAGACCTGCTTTAAATAATTATATGACGTTACTTTTCTAGCTGTCTATGACGCTTGCCACGATATAAAACAGTATGCAGGTAGATTTATATGATCAATGAAAAAAATTCCCCCATAAACTGAAAACATTGTCAATAGAAATTATAAGGACTAATTGCCGAGTGTATTGATTATGTCTGATTTGGAAGTTGTAATTTGGTTCATGCCTTTAGCTCGGCATTTTGCGGGTTTCTATCATTGTTGTAGACTAGGACTGGTATTTGTACAAGATAACAAATAAATTAACTCTTAAATAACTGCTGTAATGTAACAATAAAATTGACAACAGAGGAAGACATCAAACTAAGCTGTATGACAAACGCGATGACTTCATATTTCCAATAGTCAACTACCATTTCTTTTGTAGCAACATTCCAACAGCACCGGCATATGGAGTTTACATCTCCCAGCTCATCCGCTACTTCAGAGCATGTGGTCGATACAGTGACATCCTGGATAGAGCCCGGTTGCTCACAAATAGGTTACTCAAACAGGTGTATGTTACCCATAACTTGAATTCATCACTCCAAAAGTTTTACAGTCTTGTAGATAGCTATGGGATATCTGCTACCGCTACCGGGTTTGACATAAATACGGAATTGACATTTGCAACATGGCGGATGACTGATAAGAAGCAGGAGATCCTTACTCTACCAGTGCACCTGATCTCACCCATGATTTTTTATTGGGTCCGTGTTGTTCATCTTTGTAAATGTTTGTGCCTGGGTCCGTGTTGTTCATCTTTGTAAATGTTTGTGCCTTCGTTTTTCTTTTCTGTGCCATACTCATATTGTGTCTTTGTTTCTTTGTCATTCCGATGTTGCCATTGTCCTTGGATTTTTAGTATTAGACTGATGGTCGGTTCTCACTTGTAAACAAATGAAAGCTTTGATTAGGTATCATAATATCTTGTCCGTTTGGTATTCTAGCTGAAGCCAAACAAAAGCTCAAAATCGAATTCCACTTTCTGAGTCAAAAAAAAATGAGCACAGCGTATCAATGACCTTCACCTCGTATTTCATCCAGAAAAAGTTCTCCATAAATTTGCCAGTATGGCATTGAGATTATTTTCCAGATCCTCCAATGTGTAGGTCCATGCAGTGACCACATATCCCAGTGATTCGGATACATGTTTGCATGGTATAAAACTCCAGTGCAGGCGATGAATACAAGAAGGAGCCAACCAATATTAACCAGTTCCCTCAACTGCAAAAAAAATGTAATGTCAATACTCTGTATTTGTCAATGTATATTTTTGCTTTCCGCCAAAACAAATTCATTGGAACAAATATTTTAAGTACTTTTTAACAATTGTTACAATACATTTATTCAATTAGTAACAAATGCTGTAATATTTGTTCCGTTTGAGAAGAAAATGTTGTTCTTTGGAAAAACATATTAATATCCAAAGAAGGACAACTCGGATACCTTGTTCAACTTAAGGCGACCACAAAGTAAACACTGTTCATGTGCCGTTTTACCTCCTACTGACCAACACTTAGAAATTGATCATTTTCGTTTTCAGAAATATTGTTTGTCGATTTAGTTCGCTCTACAGATAATTTACAAAAAAAGAAACATTTTTCTACAGCTGTTTCAACAATCCAAAAGATACATACCCCAAGTATGTAATCGTAAAAGAGTGAAGAATATATGGTGACTATTTTCTGAACTTCATTTCATATTTCGTCACTGTACAGTTTTAAACTGACTTTGATAAACATATTCCATCAGGTTTGTTGTTTATTTATTTTTGTTCATAACAGTACTATGTGTGGTTTCACGTTTTTTTCCTTAAAATAAACATTCAGGTTAGTGTCAAAGTAGGTACCGATTGAACGCCAAACGGTAATATAATGACAAAATACCGAAGTTACTTTGAATTTAATTTTTGCGTATGCGCATTTCTACAACTTATGTCTCTTCAGTGCAGATAAAATCAAAACATTTGCAAATCCATAAACATTAATATTTGTAAAAGCTAAATGAGAACAATTACCAATAAGATATATATATAGAAAAGCCAAAATCAGCTAAGGACAGAGTTATGCAAGAGAGAGATAAATATAAATAAGGGTTTTACAATTGACTGTTTCGACATAATATTTCGCGTAATTTAAAAATAGGTATGAAATGAAATTATCCAAGAAAATCTACATCTAGTAAACAAGTGTTAGATGTGTAAGACTCTATCTTGAAATTAGCTGCTATATTAACTTATATAGATGCTTACTCTACCGGTGCCATGGTTTTAACTGTGTCCGTGTTATTCATCTTTGTGTGTGTGTGTCTTCATTTTTCATATCTGTGCCGTACTCATGTTGCGTTGTCTCTGTTTCTTTGCTGTTTTCGATGTTGCCATTGTCCTTGGATTATTCGTTTTGATTAACGGTTCGGTTCTCACTTACTCTGCTACCAACCCAGTAGTCAGTATTTCGGTGCTGACCCGAAAACCGATTGCATTGAAACTTGCAATATCTAAATTTTACGGAATTATACTTAAAACTAAGGAGTATCTCCCTCATGCAAAACTCTGTCCTTTGCTGAATTTTGGCTTTTCTATTTAGATTATTTTGGTTATTGGCTCTCTGTCAGCTTTAACATGTTTTTGTTTAATGGACTTCCAAATGTTTTGGTTTGTAACTGCACTGATGAGACATAAGTTGTCGAAATGCGCATATGCAGAAAATAAATTGACGGTAACTTCGGTATTTTGTTATCTATATTAACTGAACGAAATTCCTTTTTTTTTTGTTCAAATAGAAAATGGGATATAGCTACAATTGGGTACAGACATAAGCTCCCGTCCAAGTTAACTTTGAGAGCAGTCATGAAAACAGCTCAAAGTTAACTTGAACTTAACTTGGAGCAGACTTAGAACAGTCCTAGAATTCTGACTGCTCTAGTCCTAGAATCCAGTCTGCTCTAGCCATGACCGTTCTATCTAAGTCTGTTCTGGCCATGACCGTTCTACCTAAGACTGCTCTGGCCATGACTGTTCTCGCCAAGTCTGGTCGTGACCGTTTTGCAAAGTCTGCTCTGGGCACGGCCGTTTTATTCCTAGAATTTCAACTGGATATGAAATTGGAAGTGTCAGAATTTCTCGAGCCCGAACCGTTACAATAAAATAAAAAAAACACAATGACTCTCCTAATTATGATGTTTTCAATAATTATTTGTTTCAATAAAAAATGAAATCTGGTAATGGTTGACATTTTCCTATAATTAAATTCACGATTTCTATTTTGTAAAAATAAATTGACCGAAAACTATTGCGATTCAGTTTTCGGGTATACCTCGAAAAGGGGAATAACTCCTACTTTTTAAAATTTACCTGAATAAACATAGGTAAAAAATTAGAGCACTTAACGGCGAAATGCAATTTTATATCCGAATAATTCATTTCATAATTCTATTTCTCATTATTTAAATTTAATTTTGTTTTGATAATATAAGAAAACTTGAAATATATGAAATACGCGTATATTAGATACGTTATGAATATTTGTCAGTGCTGTGACAAGAGCTGGTATGAGAGCGGTCATAGCTAGAACAGGTCAGCTGAGAGCAGTCATTGCCAGAACAGACTTACGTAGAACGGTCATGGCCAGAACAGACTTACGTAGAACGGTCATGGGTAGACAAGGTCAGAGCAGTCATAGCTCTGACCAGAACGGTCAGGATTCTAGCTGTGACCATGACTGGTCAGAGCGGTCAGGATTCTAGAGCAGACTTAGAGCTGTTCTAGAGCAGACTTGATACCTGTTCCAATTTAAAATATTGCTTATTGTAACGCAGAGCGTTACAGATGTCCCCCAAACGAACATTGTTAATGTTTTCCAGTTTCCGTGGCAACAGCAGCATCTATGAGATTTCTAAGACTAAGCATTAATTTCTACATGTCAGATAACTATCGGTAAAATCTCATCCAATTGAAACTTTANAGGTCAGAGCAGTCATAGCTCTGACCAGAACGGTCAGGATTCTAGCTGTGACCATGACTGGTCAGAGCGGTCAGGATTCCAGAGCAGACTTAGAGCTGTTCTAGAGCAGACTTGATACCTGTTCCAATTTAAATTAGAGGAGCTTTTATGACTGCTTCAAGTTAACTTTATAAGTGGTTATGTCTGCACACCACTGTAAGTACAAACCTGAAGGGTTTTTTATGTAGACGAAAATATTACCAAAACGAAAAGATAACAAACTAGTTGATCTTGAATAATTACCATTTTAAGTATCATAATTATCTTTGGTCCAAAGTAGTTAACGACAAGCATACTCTGGAGGAAACGCATATACATGAGGAATAGTCCCAAACTGTACAGCCTGTACAGAATTCGAACATTGTCAATTGCGGTCAAAGAACGCAACACTATACCACTCCCAATGGAAAGGTATGAAAGTACAATCATCCAACTCCAAAAATTTGAAAAATAGTTTTTCAGTCTGTAAGAAAGATGTCCCCTCTGTTTGTTTTTGTACGCTTGCACAATGTTTCTCTAGAAAGAAAAAAAAATACAAAATCACATAGATCAAACATGATTATGGTAATGTTGTTGACAACTTTGTACGTTGGTATCATACATAAAAAAAGGAAACGTTTCAAATGGAATTTTCAGTTGAAATTCCTTGAAAGCACCATCGATTTTTTTTTTGGAAAACTTAATAGGCATTGTCCTTTGTTTTTTTGTTTTTTTTTGTTTTGTTTTTGTTTTTGGTTTTTTTTTATATATTACTTTTTAATTGTTTGTATTTTTTCTCTATTTTTTTATGTTTTATTTTTTTTCTTCCTTTATTTTTAGTTGATTACGGAAATAGTTTTAAAACACGCTGATATCAAAAGACTTATTAAATACTCTTTTGACCAACTACTAATCTTCTTAATTTCAAACAAAACTGACGTTGATTTTTTGCAATGAGAAAACGTGTAAATTAGTTTCTTAAAACTACTGTCATAAATTATCGAGTTTTCCATTTTTTTTTTAATTAATTTTCTATGTAGATTACTTACATGTTAATAAACAAAAGACATTTTAAGATAAGATCTAGTTCAAAACTTTCTTGTGGCAATATTAAATTAAGCATACTCTGATAACAGGATCGGCGTTCGATTTTGTTGTTTTCGAAATACAGTGAGTCTTTGAAATGTTCGTGTTGATCTTTTTTGAAAGATTTAGGTAATTTTGAATGGAACTTTGCTCTTGGAATATAGTAATGACACACCGACACTACAGTTAATTGTAGTTTTGCAGGTAACAATTTCTACAATTTATATCTCTTCGATGCAGAAAAATTAAGACACCTTGATTGCCTGACGTAACGCCAAATCCAGCTGAGTAAGAGCTTAGAACAAAGGAAACATTTACTTTCATAAAATTTCTGAAATGTTCGTTTTGTAACTCTTCAAAAATGATTGTCGAAAACAAAAGCAAAGTTTTTCATGTAACCATTTGATTTTCTTGAGCCTTTTCTTCGTATCTAGATTTTCTACAAGGTAGGTAAAATTCAAACCGCAGGTTGTTAAATTACAAAATACGGAAGTTACTTTTAATTTGTAAAATCATTGTTTTGTCCTCTTCACAACTTATTGCCGAAACATTTAATCTACGGGTTTAGCATATCAGAAATGGTTTTGTGTACGAATTAGTTTTCTGAATAAAAAATATACATGATGCATTTCGTTCATCACAATACGTTTCTACCTACCAGCACTTCTTCAACAATGTCTCCTAGCAACCAGACATAGAGAAGCCATTCGTAAATTCCGACTTCATTTATACTGGATATAAGTTTAAGGTTTGTTAAAATGAAAGAGCTGAATACAAACAACACGGCTAGTACAAACATCTGAAATACATTTAATAAAATATGGGGGAAATACTATGAAACAAGAGGCTCTCAAAAGCCTGTATCGCGCGCCTGGGCCTTAGCTGACATAGACAGTCCAATTAACCTGAATAATAAAGGACATCATTTTCAAGTACGTTTATAGACCTAGATGGTATTTTCTTGAAAGTTGAACTATATTCATGATGGATACCATATTGGATATAGTTTCATTTTTTTTTGAGGGAGGCCAATTGCATGAGGAGCAAACATGAAAATCAAATACTTTCAAGGGCATCATCCAAAGACGATCATGACTAAGTTTGATTTCAATTGACATAGTAGTTTCAGAGAAGCAAATACCTTAGTAGTTTCAGAGAAGAAGGTATTTGCATGTGTTTTCCCATAAGGTCAAATGTCAAACTAAGTTCCCGTATAGAATGAGGTGAAGACTTGATGGACAATTTTTCTTAAGGGGACCACTCATCGAAATATTGTGAAGAAGTTTGAAACCAATTATCTTTGTTGTTTCAGAGGAGAAAATCTTTGAATGCTTTCCCATAGAGACCAATGTTGAACTATGTTCCCCGCTGGGGCCATCTTGGATGGTATGCAGACTTGCCAGAGACATATTTCAAAGTGAGCCAACTAAAGACTATTCGTGTCCAAGTTTTGTTCAAATTGGCCTAGTAGTTTCAGAGGAAAAAATCTTTGAATGGGTTTTCCTATAAAATACAATGTTAAACTAAGTTCCCCGCTGGGGGGCCATCTTGGATGATGTGCAGACTTGCCAGACATATTTCTAAGGGAACAACCAAGGACTATTGTGACCTAGGTTGGATGAAATTGGCATTGTTGTTTCAGAGAAGATCTTTAAATACTTTCCCAAAGGGTCCGATGTTAAACTATATTTCCCGCTGGAGGCCATCTTGAATGTGATGCGGACTTGACAGAAACATTTTCCAAAGAAGGCCAACTAAAAGCTATTGTGACCAACGTTGCTTCCAATTGGCCTAACAGTTTTTCAGAATGTGATCTTAGAAAATGTGTTTTCTTAAGTATCTTCCCTGCTGGCGGCCATCTTGGAAGAGGTCGACGAACTTGACCCAGTTCCATAAAATGTAGTCTTTGACATACTGAACATTTTTGCAATAAACTTGACCTCTATCTCAAACTGTTTAGAAGAATAGGACAAAAAGTATCAAATCACGAAAAATTTGATCAATAAAGGGCAATAACTCGTATATGAGTACTTGGATTTTCTTCAAAATGTCCATGTGGGTAGATCCTGACATGCTAAACATTTTTGCAAATTCAACTTAACCTCTATCTCTATAGTTCTTTAAAGGAAAAATAAAAAAAGCACCAAAACTTTGAAAATTTTACGGAAAAGGGGCAATAATTCAAAGATGGGTCATCAGATTTTCTTCAAAATTTCGAGGTCTGTAGATCTTGTCTTGCTGATGAATTTAACCTAGTCAGATTTTTGATATCTGGAACGATTTTTTAGGTATTTGCTAAAAACTGCAATTTACCTCTACAACAGCCATTTCGTTTGACCTAGGACATAGAAAATAACAAATTTGAAACTAGATAACCTGGTGATGATTCAGTTGAAGTTTAGTTCCATTTGGCCCAGTGGTTTCAGAGGAGAAGATTTTTGAACGTGAACTAACGACGCACGGACGGACGAATGACGCCAAGTAATGGCAAAAGCTTACCCTGGCATAGCCGGGTGAGCTAAAAAGTATACACTATCTGACGTGCTAACAAATCAGATATGCATATTTATATTTATGAGTTAAAAAGTCTCATGCAAAATATTTGGTTGATTTAACACATCACTGGATAATTGTTATATGTGTTAACTGCTTTGATTTCATTTGTCTGTTTCTCGTGCTCTATAGAACCTACTATTTTTGAGTAAACTGTTCTACATACATCAAATAAATACAAAAATTGGCCTTTCGACTGCTTATAAATATATGATTCCTAATTTTAAGAAATGAAAATTTAATCCCAAATCCAGCTTTGTATGTATGATCGTTTGTAACATGTTCCGTTATCCACATTGGCGAAGAAAAAAAAATTTTTCAGAAATGTTTCCAATTCTAACGGATCGAGTGTGTTGTTGAGAGTTACATGAATTTCTGTAACTACAAAATTGCTTTGGGCACATTTAATTTCCTTTGTCACTTTGAAAAAAAAACTTTTATTATGTTCATTTCTATCTAACTCGGTTTCATTTGATACAAATACTTTTTATCTGTACGTATACTACTCATAGATTCTTCCTTGAAAAAATTATATAACTAACAGAAGACCATACATATACTTCAGGAAATACCGGAACAAAGCTGTATGAATATTTTACACTGTCTAAATGCCATGCAAAATGTAACATAAAAAGAAAGGCTCTTGCACCATATAAAAGAAAAAGTTAACTTAAGATCCTTAATAAATATAATTCAACATGAATGCAACAAAGATTAAGGACTCGACGAACACCGGAACTGATTCTATCACAACTAGCTTTATACAGATATAAAAAGACATAATCTTGATTACCAAACTGCAAAGCAAGTTCCACCGAATATATATAGTACGAACCTGAAAAATAGATGCAGGCATATTATAGCACAATGTATCAAATTGAGATCGAATTACTTACACCGTATCTCAATTTTACATAGTTTTAGAAATAAGTAAGAAGTTGATTCCGAATTTGTCCTGTCGCTGCTGGTAAGAAACGTTTTATAGGCTTCAATCTTTTCTTTCTCATGAATTGTGTACCGTACTTAAACAGAATATAGAGGAATAAATCTCAAATGACAATCTTTATACATTTGTAGATATATACTCATGAAGGTCGTTTTTCTTTACTTACATAATGGAAAGCAAACATTGCAATGGGTGATTTCCATGCCTTTTGTAGGTTGTTGATACCATTGCATCCAAACATACTCTGAAACAAGTCATAGAATTTTATAACTTAAGTAATGAAATTTTCCTCATCTGTAAAATACATTATGCAAAGCCTGTTATAAAGAATACATTTTTATCCTACTGTAACTGAAATACTTTAAGTTGTAAAATCCAACGAGTTGAAATTCATCCCCTCAATTATAGTATTATATGCAATTGTAAGAATAAACACCTTCATTAGTGGTTGTTCTTTATTTTGAAGTCACTATGAGGCCTTCAATAATGGGCTTTGCTCACACCTCATAGTAAATCCAAGACGACCCGTAGCACCGGATTGAGCAGAATTCATTGCTAAATGTCTAATAACGCAACATCCATGTTCTTTAGTACCATGGATACTGGATAGTCAACAAACATAAATTAAAATGGCAAAGTGCTCCTCCATTCATTACCTTGCTATGCACAACAAATGCACTAGTGTCTCAAGCTAGTGAACAATTACAAGATATTGACAATCACATTGCACTCATTAAGAAAACATGGCATTATGGAATAGTGAGACTACAAACAGTTTGACAGAATAACATTTGGAAATTATGAAAGAAATAAAAAAGCCAAAAAATAAACAATGAAGGGATATGGGGTATAAGCAAATGAGACAAAATCTCTACAATACATGAGAAAAACTAGCAAAGGAATAACGCTTTAATTGTTGTTCTTCATCTTGAAGTCACCATGAGGCCTTCAACAATGAGTTATGCTCATACCTCATAGTGAGTTCAAGACGGTCCCTAGGACCGATTCAGCGTGAGAAAGTCTGATTGTTAATTCCCTCAAGAGCAAGTACACCATAACTGAAATATATGGGAAGCATGCATCTGTCGAAGTGGTAATCTTTTTTACTGACTCCACACTGCAGAAGAGGGGGTTATTGAGTAGATGCATATGAGACAAAGTCTCTACAAGTACATGCTAGAACCAAGCAATAGATTCAAAGAGACTTCAACCATTACCGTTATCATCACTAAGTTTGTTCATAAATATACTTATGTTAAACTTAGTATGAGGGGTGAGCATAGTTCATTGTCGAAGGCCTCATGGTGACTTCAAGATTAAGAACAACAATAAAAGCATTGTTCTATTGCTTGCTTCTACCATTAACAACGTAAGGATATGGAGTAACATGAGCCAAAGTTTCTACAAATACTTGGTAAAATCAAGCAATGGAACAACACTTTTGGTACTGTTCTTTATTTTGAAGTTATCATATGGCCTTCAACAATGAGCTATGCTCATCACTTATGTATTTATAGAGACTTTGCTTCGTGTGCATGTACTCCATATCCTTTCACTGTCTATTTGGAACGCCGCACTGTTCTTTTACTTTCGCTAATCGCAATAGCTGTTATTCAATTGTAGCTTGATAGAACCAATATTTGTAAAAGCCATGATATACCTGCACCCATTCAGTCCATTTCACTGCGGATTCATTATACCAAATTTTGTTAAGTTTCCGCTGAACACAAGGATGACCAATCACATCCATCAGTTTGTTGTCGTATGCACAAGCCACTGGTGAAACCTCTATACCCCAGATGCTGTCTTCTGATATCATAAGAGACATCAATTCATTCTCTTTCTCTTCATATAAAGTAGTCTCCATTTCTAGCACTCTGTCCTCAAATATTCTGCATAGAAAAGAAAAAAGGCCGTCCTAATACGTACGAATCAAACTTCCAAAGAAACTAGGACAACATTTTGCATCACACAAAGACGTATTGATTTTGTGGATAGGACAATAATTATTTGAGAATATTAGGTTTTTGAATACATTGTATAGTAAAGTTTCAAGGTAAAAATGTTCTGCTGTAGCAGTTTATGAAAGTCAGTCAACATAATTTTGTCTGAACGTAGATTATCTGGCCACATATTTGACATAGATTCAAATATGTCAGTGGTAAAGTAAAATAAAGTAAAAGTTTCAAGGTAAAAATGTTCTATTTTATTAATAGCTGTAGCAGTTTATGAAAGTCAGTCAACATAATTTTGTCTGAACGTAGATTATCTTGCCACATATTTGACATAGATTCAAATATGTCAGTGGTAAAGTAAAATAAAGTTCAAAAGAGTCTTTCCCGTCATTTTCAAAACAAAAAAAAAATGATAAAAAACAAGATTATAAATTTTGTATCTCAAAATAACCAATGTAAGTTTTTAACAGATATGGAACACTTTTTACATTACTAATGTTTTTCCCATTTTTTTTCATTTATGGCAACACTTTTCAATTGGTTGTTATCTAAATTTCAACTTACTGCTTCACTTTTAGTTTCGTAACTAATGAAAATAAACGAAGTGGCTTGTGTTATTTGAGAATGACATGGAAAATCATTGGCAGAGTATAATTGTTTCCATAAACAATGAAAAGATATGGGGTAAATGTACATGAGAAAAAATCTTTACAAATACATGGAATATCAAAGCAAAGGAACAACGCTTTTATTGTTGTTCTTCATCCATATCCCTTTTCGTTTAATTTTTATACTTGAAACCATTGCAGCAACTCGGATGTTTTTGTTTCTTTTGTTTTTGTTTTTGTTATGATTTTTTTGTTTTGTTTTTTTTTTTTTTTTTTTTTTTTTTTTTTTTTTTTTTTTTTTTTTTTTTTTTTTTTTTTT
>MJUU01016121.1:13020-47260 GCA_002080025.1 Modiolus philippinarum | reverse complement strand
TTTTTTTTTAGTTTTTGTATTTGTTTGTTTTTTTATTATTAAAGTTATTTTACAGAAAGATATTGGGAAAGTTATTTAAGGCAATGACGTACGACAAATGCCAATTGGCGCAATTCACTAACAAAGATTATTTCAGAACAACTTTCATAACATTCACCGACTGATTTAAAACTTTTAGTAATATTATTAAACATAATTATATGTATATAATATTACAGCCTACTTCGAGTGTTGCAACAAATCTTCGTGTAATTTTCTATCTTTTGCAGATTCAACATTTCCAGCCATATTTTTCAGAATGCTACTCGCCATGACAGCAGTAACTACGGAGAAAAAGAGAACATAATGCAAATATAATGATCGAGATATGAACTGCAATGTAAATAAAAAGCTACAGGATTATTGTACGGTATTTCTAAAGGTACAATGCCGGTTGACGAATTTGAAAATTGAAATCAACATTTCAATGGTATTAAACATCATGCAAAGCATATATCTAGAAATTCTACATGAACGTTACTTTATAGAACTTACTTGCTATGAAAACTTAAATGTTTTTATATGTGGCTAATAGTTTCAAACATCCAAGTAGAACAATACCTCGTTTTCTAATTTTTCGTTCAGTGACAATAAACTGGAGGTAATGATTCGAAGATGATAACATATACCAATAGATCTGGCAAACTAAGTGAGAACTGAAGCGTCAGTCCATTATAGAAAACTCCAAAGACCGTGACAAAATCGGAGACATCTCATAAGTATACGGCACAAAAAAGAAATATGGGTACACACATTTAGATAAGCAACACAGAACAATACAAAACCATGGGTGAGATCAGACGCACTGGTAGAGTAAACATCTGTTTTCTATAAGACATGTAAAGTCCGGTAATCTGTTAAACGGAAACATCTGTCGTCAATCTGGGAAACAGGTATTCCATACTGGTCTGCAAATTGTGTTATAAAAAGTAAATGATGATGACGTTCATTTTTTGATAAATTGTAAAAAGAATAAAATTGCAAATCATCAATTGCTTTCCGTAAATAAATCTAATATGTTAAAATGTTTTACCTATTCAGTAATTAAAACAAATTTAAAATCCCCACTTTCAACTTTTTAGATCCTATTGGTGATTAGTTCTCTATCAGCTTTTACATATATTTCGATTCACGGATTTCCAAATGTTTTTATTTAATCTGCATTGAAGAGACATAAATTGTCGAAATGAGCATATTCGGAAGCCAACTTCACTGTAACTTCGGTATTCTGCTTTATTTACCACTTTGCTGATGCCTCTGCTGGTGGACTGTTAGTCCCAGAGGGTATTCACCAACCCAGTAGCCAGTACTTCAATACTGGCCCGGAAACCGATTCTATTTGAAATTTTGCAATATCTAAATTAAAGAAAAAATTGTCAAACCTACGCAGTATCTCCCTCCTGCATTGCTCTGTCCTATTGGTAATCGATTAACTAAATACCGAAGTTACTGTCTATTTCTGAATTTCTAAATGTTTTGATTTAATCTGCACTGAAAAGACATAAGTTGTCGAAATGCGCATATACAGAAACCAAATTTGCCAATATAGATTCTTCTTTGGTCATAATTCCTCGTGAAAATATGCTAATATGCTAATAGCTCCCCGTCTTGTTTAATGCATTTGCTTTTATTTTTTTCAATTTTTGCTTGGTACCATCATTTATATAATAATTGCTTCGTCATTGCTGTTTTTTAACTCTCGAGTTGACTGTGGCAAAGCAACATTATGATACTCCCACCCCATTTCCTAAAAACAAATGAAAAGTCAAATTATCTTTTCTTGATTGTGTCACCCAATAATTATATTCCTTCGTACACATCTGCAAAGGAGCAAAGGATCGGTAATTATAAAAATCATAGTTCAGAGACATGGCCAAAACGAGAACACAGGAAACAAAAAAGACACAAGACATCCATAAAACGCGGAAATAAAAAAACGACACTCAAAAATTAAGCACTCACAGTGTGAACTACCATAAAACCGAGAGTAACATTAGGTGCTCCGGATTGGTTAGCATGTGCTGTTCTGCTTAAACCATCTGTCCCATTATAAGTAATGCATATCAGGCTTAAAAAGATTTGCTTGGTAGCTAATTGGTAGCTAAATGTCATTTTCTTACCCTCAGACAAACAAATTAAAAAATCCAATGTATATCTTAATTCTCCACCCCTCAAACAGTAGAAAGGCAAAAACCTGAAAAAAAAATCTGTAAATCCTTTTAAATCCTATTAAGACAATAACAAGGGAAAATCGGTACAACGAACATCACTAACGTAGACAAAACTAAAATGTAACAGTATCATATAGAAGACGATCCTAAAAGCTAAGGCACTGACGGTGTGAACCCCCATAAATGCCAGGGGTGACATTGGGTGTTCTGGGAGGATAAGCATGTCCTGGTCTGTTAACAGCACAGTAAGACAGTCTAGGATTGGTGAAATTCGGTAATGTCAAATCCGAGAAGTCATGAAATCTAGCTGAAAATGCCCGTTTTCATTTTGGACATTGACATATCGTATCTTTCAATAATGCTCTAGTGACGGGCATAGAATTTCTTGGTATAAAAGTAATACAGGCTGAACGATCCTACCTCAGCAGGTTCGGCTGACAATGTTGAGCTATTTACAAAATTCACTGTACAAAATATACACTCAACAGTAGCGAATGTACACTAATTTTGCTGGAGAGGTAGGTTTATTGCTTCTTAGAAAGGGAAAGTTTACAATTGACCTGAGTTCTCAATCATGAAGTACTTGGATACACTTGGTTATGAAATAGTTTATTAAACGGGTATCATAACAAAATTACCGAAATTACCGTAAAATCATTACGCTTGTCATATAGCATAGATTTCAAACGTCCATTTCCCACAATAAACAACAACATATCTAGGTACGAGGCTGAAGTAGGTTTATCAGTAGTTTCTTTAAGTTTAGGCTCATTGCGATAGATATGTTATAAATAATTCTTAACTTTTGGATATTTAAAAGAAAGTAAATCGTCTGTGTTTCATAAGTTAAAATTAAGGTCAATTTATTTCTGATTTTAAAAAATTATATATACTAGCTCTTTGCTCTTATTCTTTGTGTAACTATATTGTAGTGTGTTTGATATATATGAATTGCATAACATATATGTAAACAACAAATTTTAAAGCTTTACAAAAAATACAAAAAAGTACATGTAGCGGAAGCTGAAATATAGGACTGAGCTCAATCTTTTTTTTTCTTTGTAAACCCCTGTGAAATAGTAAAAGAAAATGTCAGCTAAGAGTGGCGCACAAACAGGGTTTGTTCTTTTTAACACCGATAAACACCTAGAAAAACAGTATGTAAATGCACAGAAATTTTAGCATTATAATTGTCCTTCGTTTATAATAACTTCTGCATTAGCTGGAAATCAATCAAACTTTAAACCAAACGAAGCTAGAATGTAGTTAGGTTGGAATTAGACGAGTTAGAATTTTTACTTGGGTAAAATTATTTTCCCATCACAGCCATCTCTCCTTGATCAACAGATATAGTAGCCATTGAAAATGAAGAAACCATAACATAATTATATTGCACGTTTCCTTACGTAGGAAAACATACCAATAAGTTCGACTGTTAAAGTATTTAAAGTCAGAGAAAATTTTTCCCACCATTTTTTTTTCAAAATGAAATTCTTGGAAATAAATATTTCTTTTATTTACCGGTGTTTCACTATCTATTTTATCCTTTTTTAATTTCATATAATCATGTACTTTCAAAGGCAACAAGAAAATCAATATTTTAGCAAAATCAAAATATCAACGATATCTATGTGACTGTTAAAAAAAGAATAGCACTCATTTGAGTTTAATTTCTTGGCCTTCGGCTTTTAAGAATTCTGTTCGGTAATTTTGTTATTATCCCCATTTAATAAACTATTTAATTAAAAAGTGTATCCAAGAAATTCATGATTGAGAACTCATATCTTAAGTACTTGATTAGAGCGAAACTTGACCAGTTAAATAAACTACGCTTGAACTAAGGAGTATCTCCCTCATGCAAAGCTCAGTCTTTTAACTGATTTTTGCTTTATATTAAGATCATATTAGTTATTTGTTCTCTATCAGTTTTTGAACATCTTTAAATTAATGGTCTTCCAAACGTTTTGATTTTATCTGCACTGAAGAGACATAAGTTGTCGAAATGCGCATACGCGGAAAACAAATTCACAGTGACTTCGGTATTTAGTTATTTGAAACAGTGCTTGGAAGCGTTTTTCCCTACAATCAATTATAAATGTTTTATGTCATTGCGACGTAAAGATATAAAACAACACACAATGCTTTTCTTTATTATGTTGTATTTCCCTGTTTAATATACACAATTTTGAGTATCATATTTATTTTATGTCACTTTTGTTACAAACAATTCATTTGGTTCAAAAACTCTCACGTGGTATACTGTATTTCGACAAAAATTCAAGCAATACTCTGAACGGGCTGTATTGAAATCCGATACAGTCTGTGGAGGGAATACAGCCCGGTGACCAAGTCAGCAGAATAAGAAAAGAGATTTAGATTATTATTACAATGTATTGATTTTTTTAATCTGTCATCCGGGAAAAATAAGAAAAAAAATTTTTGTTACTTCACAGCTTTCAATTTCATCAAACGCTTTTATTCAATTACTTTACTTGATTTTAGAGAAAACAAGATATGCTTGTGAAACACAACATATGCTCCCAGATTCTACAGTTAAATATATGAAAATACCCCATTTTACCCCTTTTTGAACTCTGTGACCTTGAACTTTGACCTAATTTTTTTGCAAATTTATGTTCATATTGACAAGACCTATACACTTGCCAAGTATTAAAAGTCTATCTTACATAGTTCAAAAGTTGTTATTACCATAAAAACACCCAATTTAACCCCTTTATTCCGAAACATATGAAGCCCCTTTGCGTCTCTTGTTTATTGAAATGGCTTTAATTGTTTAAAGTATCTGTTTAAAAATGCTATAAGAAACCTACAGAAAAATACTGCATCAAGATCCGAAAAGACTTTTAAAAAATCATTTTTTCCCGTTGTTTCTCAAAAACGGTAAATGCTACCTTTTACAATTTTACTAGCAATAGCATGAAATAAACCCCGTCTCAATAGGATAAATTATATGGATTCTACAGTAAAATATGTGAAAACAGTCAAACAGCCAATTTTACACCTTTTAAACCTCTGTGACCTTGCCTTTTGACCTTTTTCGGGGCATATTTATGTTTCTTTTGACTAGACCTATACACTTGCCAAGTATGAAAAGTCTACCTTATATAGTTCAAAAGTTATAGCCAAGGATAAAGTTTCGGACGCACAGACAAACAGACAGACAGACAGGACAAAAACAATATGCCCCCCGATCATCGAACTGGGGGCATATTGTTTTTGTCCTCTCTGTCTGTGTGCCTCTGACTGCTTAGATTCAGAACAGTACTTTGTCTGTCAATCTGAATGAAGAACTCTACACAAGCTACTGTTACCTAAATATTACAAGAAGTACAAAAGTCTAAAAAAAACATACGCAGCTGATTGCTACATCTAGTCCAGAAAACACCAGCTAGTTCCCTTCTGTTGGCAAATAAAGCCCAAGCCAGTAAACTTTGATAGTCCGTGTCCGTCTGCTTTCCTGAACGTAGGGAGTCTCCCTTTTTATCTTTCTTCTTTGTTGCAACTACCACTGTTATAAATAAGTACGTGAAAACATCAAGATAGTTGTCCTAGAGTTAGAATATTTTACGAATGGATATGGAGTAAATGAACATGAGACCATAACACATATGTTAACTCCAACTGCAATAATTTTAATGAGCTGTATAGCCATTTCGGAAATGGAAGTCTACCTGTATTTGGTTTTATTCGTATGTTTATTATACTATAGGGAAACGGGATAGAGAAAGAGGAGGTTTGGGTACCTATTAACTATTTTGCTAGTGCCGTTACGAAGTCCCGTTATCCCAAGTTCCTATCGTTAATTACGTTTGTCTCTTGTCTTTCATTTGTGTTTTTCTACTGCGGTTCATTTGTAAATTGTGGCATGTGATTGGAGTTTTCGACCCTTTTAGGCGTTTAAGGGGGTTCGCTACTCCATTTGAAAATAAATAGGTTTTCAAATAAACATGATTTTTTGTTAGAAAATTAAAAACGACGTAATTTTAAAGAAAAAAAATGATAGGTTGATGATCTCGTTTTTGAGATTTAAATGATTGAAAATTTGGCGGGAAACTGAACTCCTCTGATTTTTCATAGGATTAACATTAACAAGGTTTGACTATGAATGAATATGACAGAATAAACAGAATTAAATACAATTTTACAGAATGCTCACAAAGTTGTATAAAATGAAATTATGAAAAAAAATCAGGAGGTCAATGGGCAATATATTATAATGCTTTTAAAGGGATAAAACCCGAGGATTCCGAAAATCTTACAGAAATCTCAAACATCAGGAGCGAACCTTCTTAATGTTTTTTGTGTGTGTGTAATGTGTCACCGAATATTGAATCTAATACCAATTATTAATTTACATGTATTTGTTAAACAAACCCTACACAGTCTACGTTTTGGACCATAAAGTTTTTGATCCGCGCAAAAAGTTTAACATTCGATATATCTTTTGAATGGTAAGTGATATGGCTTTTATATTTCACCTGTGCATTTTTTGTTGCAAAGCCTTTTCGTCGATACCCAAATAAATGACCTCTTGACCTAACTTGGCATAAGCACGACTGCATTAAAACTTTATGACTGGATATGTCTTTAGAATGGCAAGTTATGATGCCTTATATTTTACATTTTATTTATCAATTGGGGGAAGACCCTTAAGTTGGTACAAGAATATTTGACCTTGGCCTTGCAATTTAACTTTCTGATAACATTTTACCACAAATGTGAATTTTGTCTTAACTATTACTCTTTTTTTATCTCTCCTGGCCCAACTTGGCATTTGATGCAATATTCAAAGTCATTGCACAATGTCTTTTTAATTGATTTAAACAATAGTTGACTCATCCAAGAGAAAATGTTTCTGGATATCTACAGAATTAGTATTGAAATATTTTTTTATGTAATTCAGTACAGTTACTTTATTTAAAACTTTAACATTTATTCTAATATGACATCCTTCAATCGCTTAGTATCCAAACCCGTGGTAGAAAAATATATACTTGTGTCTACTTTCATAAAGAAATGACAGTTCTTTCGATAACGTCATAGATAGTTTTACATCAGTTTTTGCAACGTCACAGATCATGAAATGGCGTTTCATCCCTGTGCACTAAGAAAAATTCTCCTAATGGGAACCTTGTGAGTGTCCTATTACAATCGAAATAATTAACATTAGCCATATATTTATATTATTATTTTTACCACGGGTTGGCACTTTATGGAGATTTTTTACCCCTCGCTGGTTGTTCGGGTAAAATATTCGCCATAAAGTGCCAGCCCGTGGTAAAAATAATATAGATATATGGCTACTGTTAATTATTTCTTAAGTAGATCTTTTGAGTGGTAAGCGATAAGGTTTTGTATTTCACAGATGTATTTATTGTTAATAAAGTTCAGAGTTTATAAAGTCATATTGTTAATTTCTCATTAGTACATACATTAATATTCATGCTGAAAGTTTCTTCATAACTGCTACTCGGGCTACTTAGTGATTCACAAATCACATCTTGTTAATATTTAGTTCTCTATTGACGTACTGAATACTAAATAAGCTGAATGTGATGCGTACTTCTTTTATTATGTTATGAAAACTAGCTGCTTTTGTTATGTTTTATTTTATTTTTTTTTTTTGCACTTTTCTTTTCTTTTGTTTAACAACTAAAATCTTAATTTCAAACCGAGTTATTCATCACATCTTTTGTTCTATACTTTTCATACAAAGTGTATTGAAATGAAGTAAAACAAGCATGCTTGAAATATTAATTGAGCATTTCTGTCTTCCATATTTACCAATTTCATTGCTGTTTCTCACAATGTTTAAGTTTATATCACCTGATATATCTTGACAAATGATTTCCGTTTCCTGGCGTTTAGATGGAAAGTAAAAGTGGCATGATGAAAGAGGAAGGATGGTGGTCATAATTTGTTTCGTTTAAATAAACTGTTTCAGTGTCTTAATTATGTTTGTGTACATGTAAGAGGTAATTACAATATGAGCCGACATACTAATATGGATGTATCGTGGATTTTTTATATTTTATATATATTTATGTATTTTTGATATGGTCAATGTAAAGTTAGTTTTTTCAATATTTAGGTACGTAAGAATAATTTCGTACATATCGTAATGAGAACAATAGAGAATTTGACGGGTGATGCAAAACAGGACTTATTTTAAACATTATATACAATATATATATTTCGTTTACCTCAAGTATCAATACTTACAATTAGGGTAGTTCAGAAGTTCCTGACACAGATATTTCGCTTCCGTAAAAGAGTTGACGTTTGTAGTTTCTCTTGAGTGATGACGAATGCATGTGCATGCGTCAGTCAATGAAATATTTCCTGGAACCGTTTTGTTGATTGAAGATGGTGCACAACAATTACAAAGTACTGTCGGATAGCAAGCTAACAACTTCTCATGTCTTTTATTTGGTGCAATATTTCTTTCGTACTTTTCTTGTTTGCAATCATTCCTGCATGTGCACCAAATTCTTCTACCAGATTTTTTCAGTACCCTCTATAACAAATTAACAATGAAAAGCTATGGGTTAAATACACATGAGACAAATTCTTTACAAATACATGGTAAATCAAAGCAATGGAAAAAAGCTTTTGTTGTTGTTCTTCCTCTTGAAGTCACTATGAGGCCTTCAATATTGAGCTTTTGTCATATCTTTAGAGTAATTCATTGCTAAATGTCGAGCAATGGTTTTTCATAGTAATATAACACTGTTTTGGTTTTTACAAATGGTCTTTTGATTATATCAATTCTAGTTGAACCAAAATTCAAAATATAATAGTGAAAATGTTTATATTGTTTAAACAAGTTGACTCAAATGCACTTGCTCTTAACTTGATTTATCCTTTTGAAGGTCAAAACGCATATGCCAAATCTGTGTAGCCTCTTTTAAAGTAAGGCATCTTTGAATAAATGCTATTCCGAAAGTCTTTAATGTTTTTTAAATCCTGATGTTTTTAATATAAATATAGATATAATTGAAAATGAAGGCGGAACAGGAAACATCTACAATGAGAATTCACAATCTACTTTAAAAACGTTCCATACAATCATCATGTTTACATTACGTGTAGTTGAACGTTGTGTCATTTTATATCTAAATAGATCTAATAATTTTTCTGTTACTTTATGGCAAGGACAGTTTTACTTACAATATGTATGGCATGGATATTTCTACAGTCATGGCCATTACAGTCTTTACACCTTAGTGTCTAACAAGTACAGGAAAGAATTATTATCATGTATTCAACAAAACAAATTAAATGCTAAGACTTTAAACGATATAAAGATGTCTCCTATTTTCTGACTGATTTGTTAAAAATGATAGCTAACATTTGGATACATTTGTTCTCAGTTGATGATTAGTCAATGATAAAGTTGTACTGTGTCAATTTATAGAAACAGTGACCAAATGTTGATGAAATTAACGCCTGAATCATTGCTTGACAAATTTGCTTTTGCATTTTTATTATTAAAAAAATTACTAAGTCCATGTGTTATATGACATATTTATATACTGTGAAAGTACAATTGTTCGTGGGGTCCCAATTTTCGTGGATTTCGTGGTTCGCTCAAACCACGAAATTAAGTTCCAAACGAAATGCATTTCTCTCATAGAGATGTAATGCACAGAACTCGAAACCACGAATTTAAGAACCTACGAAATACTGCTTTTTATGAAAACCACGAAAATTGGTGTCCACGATGAAAAATACTTCCACAGTATATCTCTCCAAATTTTTCAATCACCATCCCTATTAATGAATGGCGCGATGATAAACATAGCAATGATGTAGCAACAAAATGGCGGCATATTTTGAGAATGAATACTACGGAGATCACTTTCCGTCAATTAAAATGAGTAGGAATTAGGGAAACAGTCTTTAACACATTTGTCCCGTTTTTTTTTACGATATTTCTCAAATCTCAAATCCTCAATAATTCTCCAACTTTAAAATATAAAATTTCTGGATTTGAGAAACATACGTAATAAACGGGGAATTCTGTTAACACCGAAATTGGGATGAATTAATGTTTTGCAGATAGCCATTTCGACGACTTATGTCTTTTCAGTGCAAAAAAACATCAAACATTTTGAAGACAGATTTCAAAACATGAAAGAACTGATAGAGAACAAATAACACAAGGGGACTACAAACAAGACCCAAATCAGCTATGGGCAAATTGAATAAGCTTAAAGTTATATGTAAAAACATTAATTAACCATACTGTAAATGCTGTCGAGTTGCTATCAAAAAGGCAAAAAAGACTAAGCAGCTGCTAAACCATCTAAAGAAAATATGGACGGACATACTATCGGCTATTGACACTACAAAAGTCAAATTGTCTGAATTTACCAATTTTCGTCTGAATTTGTCTGAAAAATTACTCGACATTCTTTAATGTCTGATTTAGTGCCTAATTTTTCTCGACAAATTCTTAATTGTATTAGTTTTGTCTTAAAATTTCTTGACACATTCTCGACAGTCTGAATTTGCATGAAAAATTCTTGATAAAATTCTCGACATTCTTAACATTCTCCAGTATGACTGAAATTTCTCGACAAATTCTTAATTGTATTAATTTTGTCTTAAAATTTCTCGACACATTCTCGACAGTCTAAATATGCATGAAAAATTCTTGAAAAAATTCTCAACATTCTTAACATTATGCATTATATCTGAAATCTCTCGACATATTCTCGATGTTCTTAATTTTGTCTAGAAATTTCTCGACATGTTCGCGATATTCTTAATTTTGTATAGAAAATGGAAATTTCTCACCATTTCTCACCATTTGAAAAATTTTCTTTTTTTATCTATTTTGTATTATTTATCTTGTCTGTTTTAAACTATATTCTTGGCTTATATTGCTAGAATTGTGTTCCATTTCTACAATTATGTAAAATCATCATTTAATACATTCATATTTAGTATTTATGTTATAAAATTCAATAATGACACAAAACCATGATCAAAAGGTCTGGATAATACTAATAAGGCATCAAATAAATAAAGCAAAATAAAAACATTAAAAACGCAATGGAAAAAATTATGGTTTCTTCATTTTCACTCGGATTGTCAACTTTTCAAGGAATTTTTTTTACAAATACATGTATTTTAATTATCTTCACAATTACAGAAACATTGTGTTGTCAACATTTGTCATAGTAATTATCTCTATCCATGGTTAAACTATATCTCTATCCATGGTTAAAACTATTTACAAATAAAATACCCTTTTTAATATGAATTTTTCCCTAAATTATATAAAGGCATATATAATTTGCTATACATGTTATATTTTACATTTTTTCTGCAATCAATTTTGAGATTTAGACTACATGTACATGTATACAGGAATAAATACAAACATTAAAACACCTCCAATAAACAAAGATTGTCACAGGTGAGTGATATTGTCTCAGGTAAACCTTTAGACTACATGTACATGTATACAGGAATACATACAAACATTAAAAACACCTCCAATAAAGAGATTGTCACAGGTGAGTGGCATTGTCTCAGGTAAACTTATTCATCAATTATTTTATTGTGCAAGTGCAATATACAAACATGTCACATTATGTATAGAATATACTAATCTAATGCTTTTTGAAGACTCACCAGTTCTCCTTATTTGGTAAATGCTGTTAAATTGTTTCCCAATCCTGGATTAATAAATTTATTATGCATGTCATTTGTAGGAAGAGCCCCCCCCGAACATTTTTTTATATTTCTGAATAAAAATTTTATGAAACAAGCTAATAAGGAGGGACACCTAGGAACTACTGAAGATGTCATTAAATTTCTGCTGTTAAGATTTCAAATTGACTATACAAACTGCTTGCTCATTGTCCTTGTTGGGACAAATAATTTAGATACCCTTCACAGACTTCTTACTTAATAAGTTCTATATGTATTATTTCAATTTAAATTCTGGGTATGGGGATTAAATATTATACTTGAAACAATCATCAAAATATTATACTTGAAAGATCAAACTATTCAGGAATGTGTTGACTCTTCATTCAGTTTGGGTTGTAACAGATCTAAAACATAGATATGTGCCGAATGAGTAATTACTTGGATTTTAAAACTGAATGCACTCCCCTATGATTACTTGCCCAGACGTAGGATCATATTCGTGTGGAATTAATCTGTACAAATGTCTGCTTTATTCTAGCAAGGTATTTTTTATGTGCTAGCTAAAATGATTTTCTAGGACAGATTAAGTACTCGTATATAGAAAAGCAGACATAACATCATTTTACTGCGCATCAAATGTCAGATACATATCAAATGATTTATAATTTGGTGAGTATATGTAGCTTATACATAGTACAATGTACGTATTTATTTTCCTCATTGAGTATATTAGTTGATTTAGGTTGTGACCTTGGCCCTCTGGATAAATGCATAAGAGGGGTAAATACCTGTTGTACTAGTATATTGCACACAGTTAAATGGTATGAGTTGGCAGTAAGAATCATTTTTTTTATAAGTTTTTTAAATTTTATTATTTTTAATAAATTAATTTCTATTCTAATTTATTTTAGATTTGCGATTTCATCAGAAATTTATTTTACAAATTAAATCAAATTGTTCTTTTATTTGTCTTCATACAAATTAGGTTGATCAGACCATTTTAGACAGTTGAGAATATTTCGAGACATATGCAGACACTGTTCAGACTGTCAAGAATATGTCGAGACATATTCAGACATTGTTTAGATTGTCAAGAATATGTCGAGACATATACAGACTCTGTTCAGACTGTCGAGAATAAATCCAGACATATTCAGAACATCAAAAATAAGTTGAGACTATTTGAGACATTGTTCATACAGTTAAGAATGTGTTGAGACAAATTCATTCTCAGTTCAGACTGTCGAGAATGTGTCGAGAAATTTTAAGACATATTTCATACTTTCGAGAGATGCGTCAAGACAATTAAGAATAGTGTCGAGAATTTTTAGAAATAATAAAGAAAAATTCAGACAAAGTCGAGAATTTTAAAATATATTCCAGACAATAAAGAATGTCGAGTAATTTTTCAGACAAAATCAGACAAAAATTGGTAAATTCAGACAGTTTGACTTTTGTAGTGTGATCGTAATAGATCATATGGCCTTTTGTGCAAGTTGATCGAGCAGTTAACGTACTTCGTTATACAAGCGTTCTTGATGAGCTGGATTAAAATGAATTCCACTCTGTAACATGGCTGAAGCATAATCTACCCTGTTTGCGATCAGAGCTTCCAATAACAACAACTGTAGATCCTGAAATAATAAAATAGTACAAAATAATGCTAAAAATAAGAAGATAAATACATATATTTTGTATACGCCTGGAGTATGGCAGTGTTTTTCTGATCTAAAATCTATATGACTTCTATCTTTATTACCAAGGCAGAACAATATTGTTTTGGTATTCTAATCATTGTGATTATTAACGTTATGAAACAACAATAAATGTCGTATTACAAAAATGTCGTTTTAACGTCACGAAACAACAAAAAAAAATGTCGTAGAATTGATACAGAAAACTGTGTTCATTAATATTGCTTTTACAATTAGAACGCCGATAATGTATATAGGTTAAACGTGCATATATCTGCAACAATTATACCAAATACAACCCCTGTGATGCTTGGAGATTTGTTATTCTTTTCGGAAATAAAATATTTAATATTTGGAATGATGTAATCTCATACAAAATGACTAAATACCGAAGTTACTGTGACTTTAAATTCTGCATATGCGCATTTCGACAACTTATGTCTCTTCAGTGCAGATAAAATCTAAACGTTTGGAAGACCATAAACTCAAATATGTTTAAAAACTGATAGATGATCTTAGTCAGATTACATAAACAAGTGGTCTTACCGACTCTTTGTTTTCCGTGATGTTTTCTTGTATATACTGGTATGCCATGTAAAAGTATAGAGACAGAGAACCTGGTGTCAACGTCACTTGAAAGTCTTCCATTAAGCTTTTCATTTCCCCTAAAATGTAGATGTTGGGAAAACATCATGAAAATTTCCTTATTATTATCATATAGATTGCGGTGAAAAGTTAAAATTTCTCAGGGAAATAAAAGTGTTGATTAGCTGTGAAATTATTTTCCATAATTTCACTCTAGGAAGTGACGCCGCAATTGACTCGGTGGATTAACATCGAAAACGTAGTTCATGCAATGTGTCTTAAATTAAAACATTAAATATTTTAGAATATCTAAATAATAAAAACAATAACTAATCCTAGATTCTGATTATAGAAAATCTTCAACTCATGAATAAAAAGCGCTTTCGTGAATTATTGCATTTTTCAATCATTCGTTGAATATTTTGCTATAATCAGAATCGCGGATTAGTTATAATATGAATATTATCTTTATTAAAGTGATGTGCGTCTTTTTATTTTTTCATCAACATCGTCGATTGTTATGTTTGTATGCAATAGATAAGTTAATTCTTGTCTTTATCAGATGAAATACTTAATGGATTTTCAGAAAACGACCATACCTGTTACGTTAACAACATTGCTGGTAATTGTCTTGTTGACCACCTGACGTTTCTTTGATTTTGTCGTCGTCATAGGAACAGGAGATAAATCATCCTCACTTTGACCTATAATCACATAGCTATATATATATAAAGAAATGTCAAAACACCAATGTGATTTTTGTTTCTGCACATTGCAATTTTTGCAATGTATGTCTTTCAGTCTTTTCAAATCAAAACAATTGGATGTCGATAAAATGAAAAGGAAAAATACGGTAATAATATATTACAATAAATAAAACTAATTTCATTTTCATTTTTGATTATATTTATGTAACAGCCAAACAACACACGATTACGATTTTGGATTCCAGAGTTTAGATATTATCCTTCGTGTTTGAAGTAGAGTGCGGACAACAAATTTATGATTTCACCTTCGAAAGTTAAAAAATAGAATATCGTAAGAGATCTGAGGAGAAAAAAGTATTGAAGAAAATGTCTAAAATTTTCTTTATAATTTTGTCACGCGTATTTCATTTTTTTCACTCTTAAGCATGTAGTAAAACCCCACATTAACGGTCTTCGTTTACTGGGGTAAATTCTAGCAAGTATTGTTTTGAAGGTGAATACCTTTTCATTAGCTTTACATTAAGGCTCAGATAGCCTCACATTTGGTATATGTATAAATATTTAACAGCAAAATAAAGTATAAAGTATTGCGTAACCCCAATCATATATTTTAACAACCCTCAACTACCGTATAATGTACTACTTACTAGTAAAAATACTTTTCATTCAATACAAACATCCCTGTATTATCAAAATCGAATACCCATGCAAAAAGGAGATTTTTTGGAAATATATTGTATGACATGTGAAGTAGCTCTTAAATAACGAGGTTATTGAATATGTTGTGTACAAATATGTTTTATATAATAATACATACTGTAAACCATCTCTACTTTTGTACCATACATTGCCGTTGTTTACTTTATTATCAGTAAATTGTTGATTATATTTCCCAAAAAATCTACTTCACAACTCACCAGCACAAATCATCCAAGTCCAAGTCAAAATATCTAGTTTACCAAAAGGTAAATTAAGCAAAAAATGAATCTGGAAGTCGTAATCAGATAGGGATTGGGTTGCCTAAAATTTTCAATTTTTTCAGTCCAAGAGTTTCTGCAGTGAAAATTAAATTGATATTTTTATTTTCGAGAAAATATTTCAAAATTCTAACAACATTCAGCTAGCTAGGCTTTTGCATAACACGAAGTTTTTTGGCATCGTAATTCTATTGGATGAAATCAGGACACCCGTAATAGTAATCTTCACCAAAAACAATTTAACGAAAGTTGGTATAGGGCCTGTAAGTCTCGTACAATTTTGGTACTTCCGGGACCAAAAACTGTACCCGGAAGTTACATTTTAAACAAAGATATACGACGTTTTAAACAAAAATTTGAACATCATAATCCTCAGACGTCATGTTTCGGCGGGAAACGTTTTCGAATTGCTGGTTTATCGTGGATTCTCGTGAGTCACATGACGAGACTTACAGACCCTATTTATATTGCGCACATGTGCAATTTGACTGACTTGATCATTACTCCATTTTATGTCATCTTAGCATATCCTTTGGATCCATTTGGATTATCATATTTACTTTAATGTGTGTAGCTGTAGCTGTCTGCTTATATATTGACTCTCGGTTGACTCTCTTCTTTTTCAATTTGATTAGCAATACATCTAGGATGTTTGTTACATATTCAATATTCAATTATGCCTGCCGGCCTTTACAAAATTTACTGTACTTACTGTAAGTTGATAAAAACCAAATTTAAGGATGCTGTCTTATGTATCTAATTATATATCTACCTTTGTCCGTCAGTTCTTTAAGTGACCATCCTTTGATAATTGCTTCGACTACAGCATCCTCCATTTTAGCACCATCTGTGTTGTCGATGTCAAATACTGTTATCTTTTAAAAATGGAACAAAAAACTGACACTTGAAAAATCAAAAAGTAGCAAATTTCCTTTATTTAAGATTATGCACAGCACTTTATTCAAAAAGTTACTGTTTATATAGTATCAAAAGAGTATTTTTTGCATTACTAAAAGTTTAAACCTTAATATAAAAGAATAGTAAAACATCAGTAATGAAACATAGGCAAAGAAAGTGACGACAGACACAACATTACGACTTAAGAAACAACATATACCAACAAAAATCCAGTAAACTTCAACTCTATAGAAAAATATCCTGAGGGCAAATACTTAGTATGCCAATTCAAACCTGTTGCCGACTTCCCAGTTTATGACATTTAATCTATGCTTGGTTTAACCCACCATTTTATCCAAGTCGGAAATATGACGGCTTGCCAAAAATGTTCTTTGTTGGGTTGTTTCCCTGATTCTGTCGTATGTTGTACGGATTTTCCTTACTGGCCTTCCCTTTGATCGATTTGGACTTTTGTTGTCACTTTTATTGGTTAATTGTATGAAAGGAAGATAACAGGAAACACTTACAATGGCCGAACATTGCAATCACATGCCACAATCAACCAGGGAACTGCACAAGAAAAACAATAAAATGACAAAATACAAACATAGTTAACGATAGGAACTCGGGATAGTCGGACTTGGTACCGGCACTGGCAACAGCCAGCGGTAGGGTTAAACCGGTTTATGGGTACTCAAACCTCCCCTTTCTCTATCCCGTTTCCCTATAGTATAATAAACATACAAATAAAACCAAATACAGGTAGACCTCTAACTCTAAGACCACAATCTTGAAAAGGAAAGAATAGACAAAACGTAATTTAGAAAGATGGGTCGAGGAGTGCTTGTATAACTATTTAACCATTCATATACTTCAAAGGCAATTGTATTTCACAAGAATGTTGAAATAAAAGCCATGAATATGAAAACGCTGATCGAATTTCTTTTTAGTTTCCATTAAAACAAATAACATGACAAAATATGCAAAAAGAATACAATCAAATTTGATATGTTTTGTAAATTTTATTAACTCCGCTATCATTCCATCAAAAAAAGAAGAACGATCACAAGATTGTATGGCCATCATATTTTATTTTTCTCTTTCTATGCGTCATATTGTGTTGATGTTGAGTTAGATTACAGTCGACATTAGTATCACTGGGGGAAGGATAGTAATATCAACTAACTCACAAAACAAAAACGTTAACGTAAAACTATAAATCATGCAAGGAATGTAGGTCTAACTAACTATCATCAACAGTTGGTATAACAATAAACGGAAAATTGTCAATCAATGATATTATTCTTCGAAATCAGGACATTCATTGAAACTTTACTGGATTCTGAAGGAAGGTTTGATAAAAGTTATCATACTTTATGAAGCTGAAATTTCCTGTAAGATTCTTTGACTAAACATCAGAGTTTAAACGCAAACAAAAAAATATTCAGACTATTTCCTAGAGCCGCTATATCCAATGAGGCGCTTCCTGTGGATAATACTCATTACTTTTCTTTATTTTATGATACCGTATACAGAATATCTACAGTCCTTCATACGACAAATGTAAACATGACCAATCTGTATTACCTTCGTAAACCTTTAAATGACCAAATGCCACCAAAATATTGGACATGATATCAAAGTACAAAAAATATCGAAGTTGCTTTAAAAAAACAGTAAGTTTCGTTATGCTGTACACGTGTTTCAAGGAGTAACCTCTCATCAGCAGCATTAAAAGCAAATAAAATAGAAAGCCATAATCCAGAAGAAGTCCAAAAAGAAGCACTCATTTCAAAAATATCGAAATAGGAAGCCAAATCCAGTACCAAGGACATCTACCGAGTGCCATACACTGAATGTAGCCTCAGTATTTTTAAATGGTTAGAATTTTGATAACAACAGTAAATTTTGAAAGTTCTAAAATTTAGTGCATATGTAAACCCATATTTTACAGAGGAAGTCTGGCAAATACAAATGACATTGTCACCAAGACAGAGGATAACACAAATATTTATTTAGGTGAATGAAATGTCATTTTTACCCTTCAACATACAAGTAATCCAATGTTGGATGTGGTGAAATATTGAAATTCTATTTCTCTAGTTTCTATCCAGTTTTCACATTTCCTGAACGGTGTGGAAACATTTGTTCTCCTCTCTAGAGAGGAGAAGAAGTTTCGTGACATTTCCCGCCAAATTTATTCGGAATACAATCCTCGGTGTTTTTCGTCCAGTCATTAGAGAAACAGTTTCAACAACTTAAACACGTTAATTATGAAATTTCTCGCATCTCGTTAAATAAATTTGCAAAAGTTATTTAACTCGATGTGAGAAATTTCATAATCAACTAGTTCTTGTTGTGGAAACTATATGTTTATTTGTGTACTAATACGTTACCAGGTAATGGTACTGAACTATTTTGTTCATTGTCTTTTTCAATTTCTCGAAAACTCTTCGACGAATATAAATTCCTAACAACAATGGCGCTGTTTCAATCATCATTTTCTCTCTCTCACTGAAAAAGGACAATGTAAATTGTTTTCCATCCTTACATCTAAATATATTCTAGTAATGTTACATTTAAAACTAAATCAATACATATGTGCTGATTATTGTTATCATAGTATTTTGAAACAAAAAAAATGTTGACCTATCAACGAATATTTCTGTTTTTCGGAGAATAATGCACTACTTGTATGAGCGGATGTATTAATTAACTTATCTTGCAAGGAAAATTATGTTGAAACAACAATCATGGGTCAAAGTAACATGGAATTTCGAAAGTTTTTTTTCCAAAAGTCACTTTTAAAAAGTTATCTATCGTCAATAAAGAAGGACGTCGCATAAATCTTGAGAAGAATTTCAGAGCTGAATAACAAAAATGACTAAATTGTTTAAGAAGTAACGCCTAAATAAGCTTAAACATTCCATTTTAAAAACAATGCAACAGCACCAATGGACTGTTTTTAAAAAGAGATTTCGAAATGTTTATCTTTAGTGATGGTTAATACCGACGAAAAGGTAATTTAAGCTTTGCAGTTCGTTCATTCCAACAACTGATGTCCTTTTAGTACAGTTGCACTTTAATCTACACGTTTAAAAAAAATTAAAAACATTTTATTTAAGGAGTTAAAGAAATATTTTCTTGATGGGCTTTTATACACTGAGCTACATATGAATAAAGAAACTGCTTCCTATTAATTTGTACATGCACATCTTTTGCTTCTATTGTGCATGTTCAAATACATTGATTTATTTAAAGATATCTGTAATGGTTAAACATTGGCATCTTGGAAGCATCGTGGCTGAAATAGATTTTTTTTAATAACAGATAACAGAAATAGAAATAGAAAATTTATTTTGAGATTTAAAATTGGAACAGGGGATACCCAGTTGAAACGTATAAATTGACTTGTGTTGATTTTCTTCAACATATAACTAACAGTTTTTTGAGGATGAGAAAAAAAAACATTTAGGCAATGTCAAAAAAATGCAGCACCCAGCACAGCACACAGATACCTTTGTATTGGTTCTTTAAGGTAATTCGCCATAAAACTGGAAGCTTTTCCTGAACCTTTAATTAATAAAACTGGTACGTTGTTTGTCACTGCTGATTTCACTTGGTGTATGGTACTTACATCACCTTCTGCTACCACTAGTAGAACTGGGACTCTCATCTTCAGCAAATCTGCATATATAATTCTAATATATAATTAATCTTTATTTACTCCATATCCTTACATTGTTAATAATTAAAACGGACCGTTTGATAAATTTTATTGTTACAAAATTATGTCATTTGTTTCGCGAATATTGTATGTATTTTAGTAAATATGAACAACAAAGCGAATGGGGTAAATGTCAAGGAGAAAACATCCCATCTCCGTGTTAAAACGACACCAAACAAAGCATCTAGGGGTCACCGTACGGTCTCCAACACAGTGGGGAACCTCACACCATCTAGCAAGCCCTAAATGGCCCCAAAAAGTAAAATAGTGAATAAATAAATGGAAACAAACCACATCCAATAGCCCGAGCACCAAGAAACTAAAATTTTATAAGACAAGGACAGGCCAATAAAAGTGACAACAAAAGTCCGAATCGATCAAAGGGAAATACCAGTAAGGAAAATCCGTATAACATTCGACTGAATCAGGGAAACACAATCCAACACAGAACATTTTTGGCAAGCCGTCATATTCCTGACTTGGAACGGGCATTTTATAAGTAAAATGATGGGTTAAACCAGGTTTAATGATTCATCAAAAGACGACTAACTATAGCTTCTGTGTGCCCAGATTGTGTTAAATGTCAAAGCCATAATATTGTCAAATTCTAGAATTTATTCCACACAGGTAAAAATTTTTTTGTCGTTCGATGTACAAGCCTTGTCTCATACAGGTAAAATGTTTTTATCGCTCGGTTCACAAATCATACTAAAGTGGCAAAAGGAGAAACCTCAAAGAAGAAGCCAAAACTTAAACAAAACCGTCTTCAATAAAATTGAAGCACCAACACATTCCTGAATTGGGACAGGCGCAAAAATTGCGATTCGGTTAAACTCGTTTTCTTGGATTAAACCCTCCCCCTATGTATGATGAATGGCTAAAAAATAAATACACAAAAACACTCACAGTCATAATCAAACTAGAACTTATCAAGAAAAGTATCTTTACTATAAAGTACATAAAACATGAAGAAAATTCACACGGGTACTGTCCTGACAAATGCTCGCAGTTACTGACAGCTAGCTAAAGGCATAATTTCCGTTGACTATAATTAACCTTCTTACGTATGAAACTTCAGTGGAAATACTTCTAAATTGATTTCGTCTAACAACATCATCAATTATGAAAGAAGAACATAATATTGTGCAATGCCAAATACTGCAAATATGAAAAATTGCTTTAATTTAGTTACGGTATAAAGTATTGAGGAACTGATCAATATTTTTGCCAATAAAAACCAGAAGTAAAAATTTAACAATAATGTTGCATTTATATAAATCTACTGTAATTCATGATTCCAAACAAGCAAACCTAAATAACTGTTTCAATCCTGTTAGAGTACACCAATAGTCTTTTCGACTGATACAGATTGCTTTTGTTTGTCCAAATCTTAACAATTTCCAAGATGTATAGTTGTGAAGACTGTTAGGTGTGGGAAAGTATATTCAACAAGGACATGCATTAAATCTCATATAAAAACAGTTGTACGTTTACCTTCTAAGAGTTTTTATTGTGTAATATAATTCAATAAAATTGTTAATATGGCAGTACAAATTTATTATTTCTATACATTGAATAGCGAAAACCTGAACAGCAAAAAAAAATTGAATATTTCATTCTAAAAAAATATATAATATATAATATACATAATATATATAGAGTATAACGGTCATTACCTGGGGGTGACATTATAAAGTGTTGTTTTTATATATATATATATAATTCTATATAAGAAGCTAGACCCTTTAACATTTATTTTGTGTTATATCGTTTTGTGTCTCTCTTTTCAAATGTTATTTTGTATCCATATGATGTAAATCTATTACCAATGAACTCATTATTATGTCCCTTCTTTGACAGTAATGTTGTACACTGTTTGGATAAATGCGACAGGAACTGAGTCAGATATTTGTTGTACCACTTGTATTCTTTCTGATCTTCTTTGTGCCCATCAAACTGTGGTTCCAGATTAAACAGAAATTCATTTCTTTGTTTATATGCAGATGCCTGAAATATACAGACACTTGTTTTTATCTACTGCAAAATTCTTTTGCTTTGTATTAATGATTTACATAGCTCTGTCCTTAGCAGATTTTGGCTTTCCTATTTAGATCCTATTGGTAATTTGTTCTCTATCAGCTTTTACACATATTTCGGTTCATGGATTTCGAAATGTTTTGATTTGATCTGAGCTGATGAGACATAAGTTGTCGAAATGCGCATATGCAGAACCTAAATTCACAGTAACCCCGGTATTTCGTTATTTGATATCCCTTTTTCAACATGACTTACTCCCCTTTGGTTGTTGATATAGCTAACCAATGTTGTTCGTAGAAATGTTTTAATATATTTTGATTTGCTTTAACCTGCACTGAAGAGACATAATTTGTCGAAATGCGCATATGCAGAAACTAAATTAACAGTAACTTCGGTATTTGTATTTGTGGACAGTGAAACATTAAACATTTATACTGTTACAAATATGTAAGATTCTATGTTTTAATGGTATTTGAAGGGTAAAAGAAAAACCTCAACAATTGAGTAAATATCTAAAATTTTAAAATTAATTGAAAACAGTTTCGGAAATTTGATTCCTATTAGTAGTTAGTTTGACTTTGCCTTGTTGGCTATTTATCAAATTTTAGAAATTTAAACTGATTGTAGGCACTTTCAAAAGACAACCTTCATAAATAACACTCACCAAAGAAAGCAACGCATGACCTTCGCTGTCAAAAACATTACATTGTATAACCTGATAGATATTATCCACTTTATTCGAGAGACAGCAGATACAGGTGGATACAATTAAACACAATTAAGCAGAAATGCTACAAAAATAGTACAATATATACTGAATCAAAAATTAAATTTATCATTACCGCTTCCAAAGCGATCGGCGAGATCTTTTTTACGTTTGGCAAACTTTGAAATACCCATGTTGAGTATGTAATACGATGAGTATCAGATCGGTAAAAGAACCGGACTAATCAAGCAAATGTAATGTTGAAGCATTGTTACTATCAAATCAAGATCACTTCAGTGAAAAATTCTTGCACACTGTTTGTTCGTGATAATATTATTGCTACGTATTACATTCCAGGCTGGACTGAATCAGTAAACATTGAACTTTCTGCCGACCAATATCCAATCAAGATACTGAGTTTCGCATAATTTGTTGAGTTCGCCGATCTTTGAGTTTAGGATAATAAATTGAAATGAAAAGACAACGAACAATTTTGTATTTGTGAAAATATAACTAAGTCTGCCAAAAAAGAGTTCTTATGGTAAAATGTTTAGCAAAGCAAGAGTTTTCCTTGACCAGATTTTTAAACATGCTATATTCAGGCGACATCAAAATGTGGACAGGAATAAAAGCCCTGTCCTTGATAAACTGAAGTTTTCTATGTATCGTGTGTGTTTTTGTCACATGTACATTCACTCCATATCTTTTCATTTTTCCTATATTACATATTTGTGGATACGTTTTCCATATTTCCCATAAATTTAAGGACAATAATCATTGACGTTTTCTTTGTTTTTTTTTCTGAAAAAATCTTCTTTTGTCAAAAGAAATGAAAAACAACAGTATAAGACATGAACTTACTATGAGGCATTAGCTAAGGTCATTGTAAATGGTCTGATGAAGACTTCAAGACGAAGAACACCAGTAAAAAGTTGTTCTATTGTTTGGTTTACATTGTATTTGTCTCATGTGCGTTTACTCCATTTCCATTCATTGTTAATAAATATTTATACATTTAAAAGTAGACCTATACACACAACTGCAAATGAATCAAATCAGACAATGGCTTTGACTGCCCGAGGGTATTCACCAGCGCAGTAGTCAGTACTTCGGTGCTGACCCAAAGGTCGATTTTATTTGGAGACTTGCAATTCTTAATTTTTGTAAATTGTTGAAACTAAGGTGTATCTCTCTCTAAAGCTGTGGCCTTAGCTGATTTTGACTTTCCCTTTAGATCATATTTGGTAATTTGTTCTCCATGAGTTCCAAAAACAACGGCAGTAGAATACCGAAGGAACAAAGGAGTGGTATTTACAAAAATCGAAGTCCAAAGACATGGCAAAAACGAGAACACAGAAAACAATCACGTTAGACAGGTACAAAGGACAGAAATTAAAAAAAAACATAACATTCAAAACCAAGGCATTCACAGTGTGAACTCCCATGAAACTGAGAGTAACATCAGGTGCTCCGGAAGGGCATAGCATGTCGTGCTCTGTTAACAGCACCCGTCACACTGTAAGTGAGTAAATCCGGGAAAAAGTCAAAATGGGTATAGTCAAATCCGGTAAGACGTGAATCTAGCTGAATATGTCCGCTTTCATTTGGGACACTGACACGTCATATCTTTCAATGATGTTATGGTGACGGCCACTGAATTTCTTGAGGGATGAAATTAACATAGGCTGAACAATTCCCTGACTAAGCAGCTTTTGGGACAGTGTTTTTGCTCTGTTGAAAAAAATCACTGTACAAACTGCAGGCTCGACAGCATCTAATCAACTGTGAAATGTACATTCCATAGGCTAGAGAGGTAGGTATGTTGCTGCTAAGAAAAGGAAAGTTCACAATTGGGAAGTTTATATCATCACGCTTGTCATATAGCTTAGATTCCATCTGCACTGAACAGCCACAAGTTGTCAAAATGGCCATATGCAGAAACTAAATTTACAGTAACTTCGGTATTTTGTTATTTGACTGCTGGAATTGGTAATGGCTCTAGCAAAAGCAAGAGCTAGACTATAACAAGTTTTCGGGTACCTAAACCTCCCCGTTCTGTATCCGGTGTCTCTATAATAATACGTAACAACGGCAGTAGAATACCGAAGGAACAAAGCACAAGATTACACAAATCAAAGTCCAGAGACAAGGCAAAAGCAAAAACACCCAAAGACGGAAGACCAAAGACACCACATGCCCACAAAACACACGAACAAATACGGGTACACAAGTAATATAACACAAGCCCATTATTTTGAACAAGAAGGAAATGAAACAAAACTGAAAATTTGACAGATGGGTCAAAGAACTGCTGGTTCAATACTAGACTTTCCAGATAGGATTTCTCGTGTAATTGATGGCGGAAACGATCTCCTCAAATACCAGCAAGAAGGATAACTGGATTACTGGCCCATTGAAATAAATATATAATATACCACCTAAAAACTAACTATTTATGAAATTGAAGTGTACTTATAATTTGTCCTACATGACAATTATTAAATTAAATGTTAAATGACTAATCACAATTAACCTGAAGAGCTACAAATAGATTAAATATAAATCACCCTTAGATCAACAGTGTTAATTAATTAGTGATTCCCTCTCCAGGCATTGAGGTATCATTTGTTTTTGCATAAGACACAGACATTTTTTTTTGGAGTGAACACGACACAAAAGTCCCGTATTAGTCATTGACCGTTGGTAAATCACTGTCGATAAAAACACAAATTCAAATTCCCGAACAATTTAAAAAATAAAAACCACCTTGTTTCAGTAGAAATCAATAGTACATATTTTTTCAGTCATACTTACCCGTGACTTCAGTTTCTTACCATTATGTTTTAATTACCTGTCATTTGGGTTTTAATTCTTTAAAAGATGGTTTCCAGCAATTATAATTTTAATTACCAGTGGCTTCGGTTTCAGTGTTATTAAAGATGCTTTCAAACCATTATGCTATTATGATTTTTGTTACCTGTGACTTCGGTTTTAATGCTATTAAAGATGCTTTCCAACCATTTTGATTTTCACCGATGTCATCTTTAAATGCTCGATGGATTAATTCACTTATACCATCTCTCTTCCCACGATATATTATCCAACTTTCTGTAATGGTAAGGTTTTTAGAATTGTTGTTTAGATGGTGTTCAGGGATAAAAACAAAATATTACCAAATAAGATCAATATCTATATGCCAAATTATGATTTTCAACAATTTCAGTTATCACTTTTGTTGTGTGTTTTGTGGGCATGTAGTGTCTGTGGTCTTCCGTCTTCTGGTGTTCTTGATTTTGCCCTGTCTCTGGACTTTGATTTATGTAATCTTGTGCTTTGTTCCTTCGGTATTCTACTGTCGTTGTTTTTTACAGTGACAATTAGACTATTTAGTATGTTTCAATTGGTATTTGTCATATGATCTGTCATTTTCACACAAACCTAAATATCAACTCATGGGATCTTCATTTCATTCTAAATTTATGGCTTTCCATATTATTTGATATTAATGCTGCTGATAAGAGGTAACTCCTTGAAACACGTGTACAGCATAATGAAATTTACTGCTTTTTTATGCAACATCGGTATTTTTTGTATTTTATTGCGGATTCACAAAAAAATGTCAACAAACTCAAATTTGCAAATTTGACCACACACACTTTACCCATTAAATTGACAGCGTCTCACACGTATAGTGGTAGCCATAGCCTTTTATCAACAAATTTAATAAATTCACATATTCTTCTTGAACCTTAGGTATTGGCATTTTTGTATTATGTTTGTATGAAGGTGCTCGTTAACCTTGTGTAGGAAAATAATGACGAAAAGAAATAGCAATGAAAATCTTATATCCAAAAGTAGAAAAGTTCAAATGATTTCTGTTATAACTGTAACTAAAATAACAAGAGTTACCAGGGAATGGTTAGGGAAATAAAGTACTCAAATTTGTCCGGTTTAACTAGCCTAAGTATAGTTTTGACCAAAAGTTAAATTCTATAAAGTTTGTCTTACTTTTCACGTTTTTGTAATTAATAATGAAGGGGTATGGAGTAAATGTAAATGAGACAAAGTCTCTACAAATGCATGGTAATACTAAGCAATGGCACAACGCTTTTATTGTTGTTCTTCGTCTTGAAGTCACCATTCAACAATGAGCTTTACCCTTTACTCATACCTCATAGCAAGTTCAAGACCGCACCTAGCACCGGTTTGAGCGGAATTAATTGCTAATGGTCGACCTACATCCATGTTTTTCTATTCTTTGATCCATTGATGCGGGATCGTCAACAAACATACACTTGACTGGCAAAGTGTTCTTACAAACGCCGTCATCCACTACCCGACAAAAAGACAACAGAAGACGATCATAACATTTAAACGACTACAGGACTATCATCCAGCAAATAGTAAGAAAACTTGGCATAATAAAATAATGAGACATGGGCCCAATAAACAGGTGGTCAGAATCATAATTTTAAATTACAAAAAAATAAAAAAGAATACTGTCATAACACTTATATTAACATTCACATGGCGTCGAAATATTGTGTAGATATAACCTCTCATAAAATTAAAAGCAGTCATAAAAGTTCCTCTAAGTTAACTCAGAACAGGTATCAAGACTGCTCTGGATCTGCTCTAGAATCATGTCTGTTCTAGAATCTTGACTGCGTGGACCTGTCATAGTCCTAGAACTACAATCTTGATCCCTCTGAAAATTCATTGTCATAGAACACTGACCATTCTGACCTGTTCTACACATTACTGCTTTGACCGATTAGAGCAATTAGCTCTCTCAGCTGACCTGCTAATGGCTAGAATAGATCTTACAACAAAGGTCGTGATTCTACGACATCTGACCTTGACCTTTGACAATGTCATCAGATTAACTCATAAACCGTAACAGATGGTTGAAAAAGTATATCAGCAAAAATGTTCAACATATCAAGGGCTACATTTTTGTCTTTTGGACAGAAGTTCACCGATGACTACCTTGAGAGCTACTGCCCTTGACGTGTCGCGAGGATAATGGTTTTTTACGTTTAACTTTCAAACCATTACAGATAGTCAAATTACATATCAAATTAATCGGGAAGAAGAGAGCTTCAATTTGAACACAAAGTAAAAGGTCCTCCATGTCACATGTCAAGGTCATAGACATTTTTTTCTTTTTTTTTCGTGTTAAAAAACTTATCCGCTGTGAGAAAGCTGTTCAAATGTATTGAAGAAAATGTGAGTCTCATCTAGGTCTACATTTAGTGCAGAGGTCCATCATAATTGGGCCATTGGTATTGGACCTAGTTCCCAAAAACTGTTTTCGAGGTCTGATTTTAGGGTTTTGGATTAAATCTCAAAAACAATTTAAGATACACAACCTATAAGAAGGAGAATGTTTAATACAATATGACCGACAAAATGGGATCAAGGTCAAAGGTCAAGGTCCTTAGCAACAACGTTGTTTAGCATAAAAGTCACTAGCAACAATATCCAAAATGTTTTGTAATGTTGTAATGTTGTAAAGAGGAAACGAATGACCTTGCTAACCGGAAGTGACTTTCATGTCCTTATCAACAAGCTTATTTTCGAAAAATTACTTCGAAACTATTAAGCAAATGACTAATAAATATAAGAACTTTTGTTTACATCATATTTTTGACCAGAGTAGACAATTAAATCAAACTCAAACTCATACTTGTTATCATGATGAAAGCTGGTGAAAGACCTTGCAATTGTTCTTTGAACAATTGACTTTTTTAATTTTCTTATTATTATTATTATTATCATTCCATATATTTTTTGTCCGAGCGTCTTTTTTTTTGGCTTGACCAATTGATTTCAAATTTTGCACACAGGCCACCCGCAAAAGTTATATGTTCTGCATTTAAAATTTTCCAAATGACCGCCAAAATACGTCAAAATTTCTACTTTGTCCGATTTCAACGAAAACTGATTTCTATGTAGATTTTGAGGCCGCGAATAAGACGGAATTACCGATTTGGTTATCTAGGGTGACATCGGCTATTGCTTGCAATTGCAAATCTAGTTCCTATCATTTTGAAATGGCTGGACCAAATAATTCCCACCTTTGCACAAAGTTAGACCATCATCTGAAATTATGTGCGGTGTGAAAAGGCCGCAATGTCGAAGATGGCCGCCAAATACGTCGAAATTTCAATGTTGTCTGATTTCAACGAAAATTGATATCTAGGTAGACTTTAAGGCTATGAATAAGATGGAAGCATCGAATTAGTTGTCTGGGATGACATCGGTAATTGCTTGTAATTGCAAATCTAGTTGTATTTGTTATTGATATATATTGGAGAATCAAAACAGCACATTTTACGTCATCTGTAGACTAAAGTAAGACAATCTCTGTTAGATTATTATGATTATAAATTGGTTTGGATGCCAACATACAACTTGTGTGAGTTGACTTCATCACTGATAATACAAACAACATCATTTTTGGTTATTTGTTCTCTATCAGTTTTTACATGTTTTTCGATTAATGGGCTTCCAAATGTTTTGGTTTGATCTGCACTGATGAGACATAAGTTGTCGAAATGCTCATATGCAGAAAATGAATTAACACTTAACTTCGGTATTTTGTTATTTCAAAGCAGCTCAATATGGTGCTTTCTGAATTACTTTAAAATTAATGTCGACCATATGATTTATCCCTTAGGCTAATAATCTGATTTGTACGAAAGTTTCATTACTTTTACTGGACAATGATAACCCTTATAATTTGAAGAAACCATCACTACATTACAGCCTATATACTCTGTGTGAAACAGAGTACGTCTCATGAACTTTAAGTAGCTTACGTTTTGTTTTGAATGACTTCACAGAACTCTCAATGTCCAAAGCAGGGATAAGGAATGATAAGCTAGCCCTAATAAATCATGCAAAAAGAATTAAAAAATTATCAAAAAAAAAAAGAAATGACATAAGAACCTTAAAAATTTCTTTCGTATATATATTGTAATGTGTCGTATGCTTTAAAGAAACGAACTTTCTCTGTCAAATATCTATCTATCTATTTGCAGAAACTTTGTCTCATGTACATTTACTTTTTATCCTTTCATTGTTAATTAAAATTAAAAGGACAACCTAAACATTGAGCACTATTATTGATTATTATTCAGTCAAGTTATTTGGTATATATTTCTTTTTTTTGGGATTGAGAAGTCTCAACAATAAAGATGTGAAACCGAAACTAACTTTACATGTATTGAAATTTAACACTACAAGGATGTGAAATTAATAGTATTTGAATCAATTATGAATTTGACACTTAAAATTTAGTAGTTTATAACGTGATAAAAGAAGATAAAAAAATCCGTTTACATATTTTGGAATATGTTTGAGGATTGTTCTGTCTGACACTGAATAATGCTTTATTTTATTAAATTCTGATGTTTCATGTGCTTACAATAAACATTTTTTGTGCTTTTTTCAAAAATAATTTAGGCCTCAAAGAAAATTAAGTTTGTTTGCCTTTTCCCTACCTACCTACATAAAAAGGTTTGAGTCGGGACCGTTTTATGTAGGTAGGTAGGGAAAAGGCAAACAAACTTAATCTTCTTGAAGCCTAAAGAAAATTATTGTCCAATCTAGAAAAAAATTACATTTTTTACATTTATTTAGCAAAAAGGTAATTTCTTTTTATAGAAACAATGAAAAAAATTATCATGTATAAAATCAAATAATTTCCCTACCTACCTACGCATTTCAAATATGTTGGGTCGAAGAATGGCACACAAACATATTATCAAGCATGGCCTAACATAATAGCCCATAACCTATACATGTGAGAGTAGTTAGATTGTCTTACGTATCTTACGTTTTGCTCCCTTTACAGTCTCCAAAAGCCCAGTTGTAAATGCTGTTGTATTCCATGGTTTTGGAACAAAACTTTCAGAGTCGCCAACGACGGCTATAACAAGTCCAGGTAGTTGTCTGGAGTTGTCAACCTGTTTTTCTGTCTCCAGTTCTGATATTGTCTTTAATACTTTCATGTCGAGTCTTTTCAGTGTATCTCTACGATGTTTTTCCAATCTGAACTGTTCGGTCCAATTGTCATCCTGATTTTTGGTTTGTTCTGCTAATATTGCAGAAATAATTTCTTTGAAGTGTCCATCTTTAAGTTGACAATGTAGTTTTAGATCTGCATTTTCAGACGCTGCATCATATTTGTTTTTTCGTTCGTACGAAAAATTGACTTGAAGGACTTCGATATTTCTGAATCAAAAAGAAAATGTTTAATGCATATTACGTTATTGTATTCCACTCCCTTAAAAGTTTAAAAATCATCTTCGTTTAAAATGAAACAAACGAAAAAATAGTTCTTTCAATTTGAAAATAAGTATAATATTTTTTTCTCTAATGTGTATAATGTATATTCTTCAGTCATTTCTTTTTTCATATATCGACTAGGTTCATAAAAACAACTTGCAATATACAAAGGGCAAAGGAAAGATTCTGGACAAAAAAGGAATCATGTGTGAATAAATGACGATAGGTCGCATTTAAATCATGTGTGAAGAAATGGCGGTCCCATTAACATGAAGAATAATGTATATTTGAGTATGAATTTCGTATTCCAGAATCTCTTAACTTTAATTATTGTTTCTTCATAAAGAACAACATGGGTCAAAATTAAAACAAGAACTTGTCAGAACGACAGCTATCCCCGCACTCCCAGTTTGACACAGAAAACAGTTGTTTTACCCCCTGGGCATAATTTTTCTCAATATTTTTGAAATCAAACTATTGATAGGCGTTATTTTTACAAACAGAATTTAAGGATATACACCGTATGGTTGTTAGGCGAATTCCTAAAAATAAGTGGTCTTTGAGACTTTCAGGAATTTTACCAAGATTGGAATCAAATATTTTTGAAATCAAATTGATTAAAATGTTTGTCCTAAAATAAACAAACTATTTAAGTATGGTTGCTAGGTAGAATTTGAGACTTTTAGGAAATATATCAAAACTGGAATCAAATAATTTTGAAATCAAATAGATGAAAGTGTTTGTCCTAAATTAAAGAAGCTATTTAAGTATGGTTGCTAGGTAGAATTCCAAAAAAAATAAGTGGTCTTTGAGACTTTCAGGAAATTTACCAAAATTGGAATCAAATATTTTTGAAATTCATTTAGTTAAAATGTTTGTCCTAAACTAAACAAATTATTTTAGTATGGTTGTTAAGTAGAATTCCAAAAAATAAGTGGTCCTTGAGACTTTCAGGAAATTTACCAAAATTGGAATCAAATATTTTTGAAATCCATTTAGTTAAAATGTTTGTCCTAAACTAAACAAATTACTTCAGTATGGTTGCTAGGTAGAATTCCAAAAAAATAAGTGGTCTCTGAGACTTGCACGAAATTTACCAAAATTGGAATCAAATATTTTTGAAATCCAATAAATGAAAGTGTTTGTCCTAAATTAAAGAAGCTATTTAAGTATGGTTGCTTGGTAGAATTCCAAAAAATAAGTGGTCTTTGAGACTTTCAGGAAATTTACCAAACTTGAAATCGCATTTTAGAATTCTAATCATTCAAAATCTCATTTACTATCAAACAATTGCTAAAATACATAATTATATGCCCAAATTTCCCAAAATATGAGTCTTTGATATTTTCAGGAAATTAACCAAAGTTGGAACCGGAATCATAATTCCGAAAGATTATTGCAAATCTACAAACTATATGCAACAATTTTCATAAAGATTTGATCCCTCATGATCAATCCAAAAATGTGGGAGGAGTTTGTGTCACATGCCACATGTGTCAAAATTCACATCTTTGGGCCTTTGTCAAAATCAACATCTTGGGCCTCTTGTTTGCAGCAAGATAAAGATAAAAAAAATCCGAAAGCTTATTGCGCATCTATAGCCTACATGCAACAATTCTACAACGAAATTAAATCCATAAATGTAGAAGGAGTTTGTGTCACATTCCATTCCAAGTGTGTAAAAATTGACATCTTGGGGCCTCTTGTCTGCACCAAGAGCAATATCAAAAATCCGAAAACTTATTGCGCATCTACAGACTACATGCAACAATTCTACCACAAAATTAAATCCCTAAATCCAAAAATGAAGAAGGAGTTTGAGTCACAAGAAAAGTGTGACGGACGGACGAACGGACAGATGGACGGTATAACAATATCCCCGAAAGTGCGGGGATAAAAAGTTTTGTCACTGTGTATATTCAATACCGTATGTTTATCCATTGTATCAGATTTGAACTATTAAATTAGGATTCCGGGTAGTTATGTTTTGTTACATATAGCCATTCATGTAACGTGCAACTATTATCCCGGAAAATCAACGTGAGCATTCAGAGAAAATATTTATAGTTTGAAGGCAAGAAGCGAGTTTGGTATACCAGAGTTACATGGAGCTTAATATTTACAAAATCCAGTATAGTAAAAATTAGAATACGAATGATACGAAAACTTTCGAATATTGATTCAAACATTAGGAATTTTTCGTACGAGTCCTAACGAATCTCTAAGATTTACAAGATTCATAAAAGCAATACAAATCTTTCGAATTAAACACTTTAGTGAGTACTTTGCGAGTCCTCTACGATTTGTTACGAGTATGTAAGATTAGTTCATAATTTACTAAGAGTGAATGCCATGCATTTACGACAAAGGTTTACGATTCATTACGGATAACTGAGAGCGATATATGAATCCTTGCTATTACAATACGAGTTACTGCGATCTGATCCTAGCCTTCACCTTGAAATTGACAACAGAGGTAGACTTCAATCTAAGCTGTACGACAAACGCGATGACTTCACCTTTCAAATAGTAAACTTCCCTTTTCTTTGTAGCAACATCCCAACAGCGCCGGCATATGGAGTTTATATCTCCCAGATCATTCACTATTCAAGAGTCTGTGTTCGATACAGTGACTTCCTTGATAGAGCTTGATAGAGCCCGGTTGCTCACAAATAGGCTACTTCAACAAGGGTATGTTACCCAAAACTTGAAGTCATC
>MJUU01016120.1:10268-24776 GCA_002080025.1 Modiolus philippinarum | reverse complement strand
GCAATACTTCAACTTTCTGTTATTTAACCTAAAATATATAAGAAAAAGCAGATTTTCTTCATTCAATATAATATCGATGCCAGCAGTACTTCAACTTTCTGTTATTTAACCTAAAATATATAACAAAAGGCAGATTTTCTTCATTCGATATTATATCGATGTCGGCAATACTTCAACTCTCTGTTATTTAACCTAAAATATATAATAAAAAGCGTATTTCTTCATTCGATATCATAACGATGCCCGCAATACTTCAACTTTCTGTTATTTAACCTAAAATATATCACAAACGCCAGATTTTCTTCATTAGATATTATATCGATGCCCGCAATACTTCAACTTTCTGTTATTTAACCTAAAATATATAAGAAAAAGCAGATTTTCTTCATTCGATATTATATCAATGTGGCAATACTTCAACTTTCTGTTATTTAATCTGAAATATATAAAAAAAAGCAGATTTTCTTCATTCGATATTATATAGATGCTCGCAATACTTCAACTTTCTGTTATTTAACCTAAAATATATATCAAAAGGCAGATTTTCTTCATTCGATATTATATCGATGCCCACAATACTTCAATTTTCTGTTATTTAACCTAAAATACATAACAAAAGGCAGATTTTCCTCATTCGATATTATATCGATGCCCGCAATGCTTTTGTTATTTAACCTAAAATATATAAGAACAAGCAGATTTTCTTCATTCAATATAATATCGATGCCAGCAATACTTCAACTTTCTGTTATTTAACCTAAAATATATAACAAAAGGCAGATTTTCCTCATTCGATATTATATCGATGCCCGCAATGCTTCAACTTTCTGTTTTTAACCTAAAATATATAAGAAAAAGTAGATTTTCTTCATTCGATATTATATCGATGCCCGCAATACTTCAACTTTTGTTATTTAACCTAAAATATATAACAAAAGGCAGATTTTCTTCATTAGATTTTATATCGATGCCTGCAATACATCAACTTTTGTTATTTAACCTAAAATATATAAGAAAAAGCAGATTTTCTTCATTCGATATTATATCGATGCCCGCAATACTTCAACTTTCTGTTATTTAACCTAAAATATACAAGAAAAAGCAGATTTTCTTCATTCGATATTATATCTATGCCCGCAATACTTCAACTTTTGTTATTTATGCTAAAATATATAACAAAAGGCAGATTTTCTTCATTCGATATTATATCGACGTTGGCAATACTTCAACTTTCTGTTATTTAACCTAAAATATATAACAAAAGGCAGATTTTCTTCATTCGATATTATATCGATGCCGCAATACTTCAACTTTCTGTTATTTAACCTAAAATATATAAGAAAAGGCAGATATTCTTCATGAATAGTATATAAGCCCAAAACATGTGATTCTCTATATGTTAATATGTTAAAATTTTTTAAAGTTGTAAAGTTGCAGTTGTAAATATCTATATTATCTTTCAAAAAACAGAAATGAGGGGACGACCGGTTGATTTTCAGGGGCGATTTTGTAAATAGATAATTTTATCTTGGTCCCAGTTGGGACTTATATGAGTCCCAGGTCCCAGAGACAAAAAAATAAATATTTTAATCCTACTTGTCGTGGAAATAAATAATTTATTTGTTCGAAATTTTCATGAAAATAAATAATTTTTCTAGGCAAAGAAAACGGGGAAATATATCTATAAAGTGTGGTCTTTTGAATGAAAGTAGTAAACGCACGTTACACGATACACGCACTCGCTTTAAACGACGAGTGCACACCAAGGACTTATAATGATTATACGTCCTTGTGCACAAGATGAGCGCGAATTTGGGAATGTTGAACGTTTCCATTGCTGTAACATAAAAGCAGTCAGGGCTCTATGACAGGTCAGAGCAGTCAGGATTCTATGACTGGTTAGAGCGGTCAGGGCTCTATGACCAGAACAGGTCAGAGCAGTCAGGGATCTACGACCAGAACAGGTCAAAGCAGTCAGGATTCTATGACCAGAACAGGTCAGAGCAGTCAGGGCTTTAGAACAGTTCTAAAGTAAACTTAGAGTAGCTTTTATGACTGCTCTATGACTGGTCAAAGTTAACTTGAAAACGGTCATAAGTTAACTTAGAAGAGCTTTTATGACTGGTTCAAGTTAACTTGGCGAGAGGTTATGTCTGCACCCTACTGTACATATATGATGATGTGTATTTTGGAAAGGATTTTTAAGTATGTTCATTTTTTTGAAAAAAAATACAGATGAGTAAAATTGGTTATATTTGTGATTTATTACAGAATACACATAGATTGTCTGCGCAACTCCTGCTACAGCTGTTATGCTATGAAGCTTTTAATTAACTATAGCACGTATGTAAGTTCATTATTTAAAGAAGGAACATATTCGGTATTTAAGCTCAGCTTGCTTTTACCAGTAAGAACTTCTTCCATCACTTTGCGGCGGTCGCCCGTCCGGCATAAACTTTTCATTCAAAGATGTTCTCTTCCGAAACGACGTTGGCTTTGTAGGAACAAACTTAGCCACAATATTTCTTGATTAATTTCTGCAAAAAGGTGTTTTAGGTCTGCGTTATATCTTAGATAGCTGCCGGCGATGAACATAGTTTTATATTGACCTATACTTGGAAAATATTCATAGATCTTCTCTGAAACGTTCTTGAACTTGAACCAAAAGTTCTTTAATGGTCCTCCGGTGAGACTTTCAAACATCTCTGAAACTACTGAGCCAATTGGAAACAAACTTGGCCATAAGTCTCCTGCATCAAAGGTGTTTTGAGGTGCTTTGTATATCAAAATGCCGGTTGCGGGAACATAATTTAACATTGAAGACTTTTCGAAACTACATTCAAATAAATCCTCTAAAATTACTGAGCCAGTTGGAAGCAAACGTGGTCACCATTATCTTTAGGTATTACCCTGCAAAAAAATAGTTTTTAAAGTCTGCACTCTATTTAAGATGACCAACTGTATGGTTGTTATATTTCACGGGGTATTAATTTTTGCGCTATTCGCGTTTAAAACGACAACCGCGAAAATTTATACCCGCAAATATTTTACTGTCAATCTAAATATATATGAACATAATGACTTAAATTAAAAATCCGCGAATATAAATCCCCGCGAATAAATCCAACACTGAAAACTGCCAAAATTTCGTAACGCGAAGCCATATACAGTAGTTTAACATAGGACCCCGTGTGAAGACATTCATAGACCTTCTCTAAAACTGTTGAGCCAATCATAACAAACTTTCTACAAAACAATCCTGTGCTTTTTCTCTGTAGTTACATTGTAAAAATTTCCGGACCGCGCTATGATAAAAATGACCGCAAAGAAGGAAAAGTTTTACAACCCCAGGAGAAAACACATTCAAAGATCTCTTATGAAACTTTATAGCTAATAGACATAAAACTTGGCAACGATAGTTAGTAGATTGTCCGCAAAAATGGTTATTTTCCAGAAACGCGCTATATAAATGATTGAGTCAGCGGGGTACATATTTAATAATGTGCCCTATTTTCTTCAATTCAAGGAAACTTTCGATTCAATTGTTTCAAGATGCCCTTTCAAAAAGGTGTTTTCAGGTCTATCCTTTATCTTAGATGGCCTCCAGCAGGGAAAGAATTTTAGCTTTGGGCATTTGGAAAAACATTCAGACTTTCTCTGAAACCACTTGCGCTTGATTGGACCCTGTCTCTTCAGGAAAACACGATTTGTCGAACAGCTTGGAAAGTTTACAAATAATGTTGTGACCTTTACATCTGTCGATTTCAAAAGTTACTGGAAAATAGACGGTTTTCTCACCGTTCATTGAAGATCTTATGGTGGCTTTGGGTTGTTATTACTCCCCTTTGGGTCGTTGTCTCTTTGACACATTCCCCGTTTCCCTTCTTTTTTTTATTATAAATTTGATGACATTAGTGAAAATAATTTGCTTGAAGTTGATCTTATCTTGTTTATGCTATTATCAAATTGTACAAACAATTTGGTTTACAAACATAGCCTTGAAATATGTCAATATGTGCACAATGTAACGCTCGACAAGCTGACCATTTTTGCATTTTAAACTGTACCTCTATTTTAAATCATTTCTGAGATATAAGACATAATGCATAACATTAATTTAAATTTGGTGATGTAAGGGCAAAACTACGATTCGTCAGAATACTTCGGCTTTGTGAATAGATTTTTTTATTTATTCATTTATTTATTTTTTCTTTTTTCTTTTTTTTATTTTTAATTAAATCTCTATCTCAACCCGTTTCTGAAATAATATAAGAAAACATGTATAACAAGGGGTCTCAAGATTATGTATGGCTCACCTGGGCCATTGTAAACATAAATATGTGAATGGAATGTCCAGTTAAAAGAAATTGTACGACGACCATCCAAGGACTGTTTTGTTCCAACTGGATTAGTGGCTTCAGTGTCCAAATTTTTTTGAATTTGGTAAAATGTAAAACTATGTTCCCCATGGCGGCCAACATGGATGAGCTACGGACCTGTTTGATGCTTTTTTCGGAAGGGAGCATCTAAGCACCATTGTAGCTAAGTTTCCTTCTTATTAGACTAGTAGTTTCTAAGTAGAAGATCTTTGAATGTGTTTCGAAAGGTTCATTGTTAAACTATGTCCGCCTCTGGTGGCCATTGACTTCCAGAAACTTTTTTGTAGGGGCAATCTGAGGACAACTGTGACGAAGCTTGGCTTTAATTGTACTTGCAGCTTCTATTCAGACTGTTGAGAATATATCCAGACATATTCAGACCATGAAAAATAAGTTGAGACTATTTCAGACAATGTTCATACAATTAAGAATGCATCGAGACAAATTCATTCCTAGTTCAGACCGTTTAGAATGGGTCGAGACACGATCAGACTTATCTCATACTCCTCGAGAGATGCGTCAAGACAATTTAGAGTAATGTCGAGAATTTTAAGAAATAATTAATAAAATTCAGACAAAGTAGATTTTTTTGTATATATTCCAGACAAGAAATAATGTTGAGTAATTTTTCAAACAAAATCAGACAAAAATTGGTCAATTCAGACAATTTGACTTTTGTAGTGTTTGTATCAATGCTTTAACTGAACGCATTTTGACGGAATACACTAATTGGAACTCCATTGAATAAATTATGGTGACATTTGGAATCTTGTCATAATTTCTTTTAAAACTGAAATTAACAATTATATAGTTAATAGGCAAAAAAACCCAATAATTAAATAAAAATACTTTGCACTTACTTAAAAAAGCCTGCATCAAATTATGAATTGCACATTATATATATTTTCTAAATTTACAATCTTTTTAATATATATCCTCGATGCAATTTCGATCTGCTGACTATGGTCCATTAACAAAAATTTAAAATTTGTTACGAAATTAATCTATTTATATATTTGTCAAAACTTTAATTGTTAATTGAGTATGTATATTGTATATGTCCTTGTGTTAATTGGTTTATTAACCTGTGTCTGGATAACTGTTACGTAATGTCCACACCTGTTGTCTCACCTTTGTCACCTGATGCGTGTACAGGAGGAGCAATTTAGGTGTACAATCGACAATTGAAGAGTGATTTCATATTGTTTCTATTCAAATATGTGCAACAGAAAAATCAGTTCCACTTTTTTTTATTTTACACACTTTACGTTTCACTAGCTTTTTAAATTTTCTTTCCTTTATTTCATTGTAACTCATTTTTAAATTACATATCTGTTTCTTGGCATTAAATTATGATAGAAATAATGAAAATTGAAAATGCATTAAGCTGTTAAATTTATTCGGCGACTCGATTTTCGAGTCAGATTTATCGTTCCTAATTATGACTGAAATTGTCGCATATGATTTTCTGATTCTAAAACGATATATATCTTAAGAAAGATAATTTAATAAAAGGCAATACATTCGATTAGAACAATTTAAAAACGAACTTAAGAAAAATTATATCTAAGGATAGTCAAATTTTTGTGCTTTTTCCTTTTACGATAAGCAGTGTAATGGTAACCAATTTGGTCGCGTGACCAGCCGATGTCGCGGTAAGCTGAACACGGTTTGTTTTAGGTGCCATGCAGCTATACTGATCTACCATAAAGTCTAGTCATTTGTAAATATAAGATTAAAGGTAAAATTAATTAATATTATATACTGAAAATGTAGAAATTTTCGCCTTTTTTGCGGTTGACAAAGGACCTCGAAAATTAGTAAACGTGAATATCTCAAGAAAGTACTTTTTTATTTAGCATCTTCGCTAGCCAAGGGTTACGATCCGCTCCTCTCCTCTTCACGCTTGGCGGATCGAGCCACATTTTTTGAAACACCAGTTTCAAATTATCTCCCTTTGAAGTAAGCGTTTCAGTAGGATTTATTGTAAAAATTAAAGATTATTTATTGCATCTAATGATACAAAAGTTCACAATAAATTAACTACAAGGAAATAACCCTTCCAAAGTAAAGCAACATTATAAAATCATGGGAATTTGCAAAATAGAAAAATCACCAAACACCATATTTTAAATTTTATTGTAACGATATTTATTTAAAATTTGAATATAAACAATTTTATTGGCTGCAGCGAAGTATAACTGCAACCAATTAAAAACATTGGTTTGAGGCCACAGAAATCCAGCTTGATCTGCCAAGGGTTGGGAGGAGAGGAGTTGGGAGGAGAGGAGCGGATCGTAACCCTTGGCTAGCGAAGATATTATTTAGTTGATCCCGAAAACTGCCAAAATTGATATTCGTTAATATGTCCCAGTTAAAAAAACGCAAAAATTAGCAACGGCCAAAAATTAATACGTTTACAGCATGTAAATTTAAAAATTGCACGTCTTCTGCAGAGTGGTTCGCAGTAAATTGACAGATGGTTGTTCAATCTTGTAGTTTGTCTCCGTTCTTGCTTTATTTTTCTACGCTGAGGATGAAAAAGTTAAGATGATATAAATGGACACCTTTCATAAATTTTTAACAAATCGTCGGCCGCAATCAATTGATTCCCAAATTTGTGTTTATATTATATTGTACCTTGGTGTATATACATCATTCGTTTTGCATAACGCTTAGAAAATTTGACTCATTTTGTTTGAATTTGGACACTTTAATTCGTTCATCACTCAAAACATCTACAAGTAAGAAATTGGGCTAGTATGATTTTTTTTTTGTTGAGAATGATCTACATATTTAGGAACTTCTTTACTGAAAACAACGGAAAAATATAAATGAAAACATGAAGCTGACTTTGGCACAAATTATATGTAATTTGAACATCAAAGGAATACAAAAGTAACAGACCATTTAATATTCACATGATATGTATGGAGTTTGCCCCGTGTTCATTTATTCCGAATCCCTTCTCATTCTTATATTATTCATTTTTATGTTTTTTCTCATTTATTTATAATAATAAATGTTTTTTTTATAAGATAAACAATATAATTCTTTAGTGGTCAATTTAAAATAAAAAGCACACTTTTTTTCCTTTAATGCCAATTATATAAATATCAAATTCAGCATTCGTTTTGTATCTATCGTCATATCAGCTTTCTTCCGTCATACATAGGTTACTATGAATACGTAGGCTTCTGTTAGAGCTGTAAACAATATGAATTACTTTTAAATTCTAGAAAGATTCTTAAGAATTTATTAGAAAATATGGTCCATAAGCAAATTCAAAATTTGTTATGAAATTAATTTTTTATTTGTATATTTGTCAAAACTTTAATTGTTTATCAAGGATGTATATTGTATACGTCCTTGTGTTAATTGGTTTATTACCCTGTGTCTGGATCGACAGGTAACTGTTAAGTAATACCCACACCTGCTACCTCACCCTTGTCACCTGATGCGTGTACAGGAGGAACAATTAAAGTGTACAATCGACAGATAGAGAGTGATTTCATAGTTTTTTTTCAAATAAACAGTTCTACTTTTTTTTTATTTTTCACAACTTACATTTCACTAGCTTTTTTTATTTTCTGTCCTTTACACTACATGAAATCTTCGATTTGCAAAGGTGTGTAAACGTTTATTACGCGTATGCAAATGTTAAAATTTGCATATATTTAAAAACCTTTATATAACTTTGTATTTATTTGACTTCGCTTTACGTTAAGTAAAGTTCTATATAATCCTACGGGCAGTTTTTAGAGACCGCGGTTTACAGTAACTGATGTTACGTTTGTAGAGGATAAACAATATTTATGCTTCCAATATATTTCGACATTGTTGAAGTCTAACGCAAATGTATCTGTTTGAATGGGTATTTAATAAGAAATATATGCCATTTGTTTACATATATCTCAAATTATACCCAAAGCATTGTATTTGACATGGTTCTTAAATGTTTTAATTTGCCTAACATTTATCTCTTCAGCAAATATTAGACAGAGGAAACGGTTTGTGGTGGTTGGTAAATCATCATCTTTTCGTACTATTTCCAAACCTTCTGAAATTGCAGTTTTTACTAAATCTTATAACGGTAATGATATATCTGATAAATATAGATGTTTAGGCGCGTTATAAAATTTAACATCCACGAACGATTTGCAGAATGTGTAAATTAAAGGCAAAGTTATTGATTTAGACGTGAATGCAAAGAAGCAAATATTAGGAATTACTAGATACAGAAAGAGTTTGTAAAACTTTAACTTCCACAAAGCTTTACCAACCCTCTCAAATGTAAGAGAGATATGCGTGTTTGCAATTTCTTTAATTGTGCTAAAAGACAAAATTTGTATACCATTGCAAATTGAAATATATTTGCATATCTTTGCTATGCTATCCATTTATATATATGGATTATACTTGGTGCACTTCTTTGCACACCCTTATAGGTGTGATCAAATGGTTTCTACATATAACGGGCTGCCAAAATAAATCGGTCGTTATGTGGTAATGAAATTTTGAACAGGTGTATATTTCATGTTTTTGAAATACTCGTTTATAATAATCAGATAATATATCGGCAAACGAATGTCGAAGCAAGAACGAGGCAAGGGGGAATTCTAAAATCATAAATCCAAAATAATGGCAATTCACACCCAGCACGAATTAAGACAGTATGACAAAGACCAAACAAATAAACCAAGAACGCCACATAACTAAAGCACTAGCAGTATGAACCCTACAAAAACTGAGGTATCATCAGGTGCTCCGGAAGGGTAACCATGATCTGTAGGTGCTCCGGAAGGGTAACCATGATCTGTTCCACGCGTGGCACCCGTCACACTGCCAGTGAAAAGTCCGATTTTGTCAGTCAGTGTTTGTCAGTCCGGTAATAAACTTTGAATCTACCCAAGGATATCTATTCTCATTCGTGAAATAGAAACATTGTAACGGTCTGTAAAATCGTGCCGGAGATGTGTTTGCATATTACCGCTCAAAAACGGGAAGTTCACTATTGGAAAGTCATTCAGACGTAATATGAATAATACACAGATATAGAGATAGTTTCTATAGACAGAGCACTATGACGAAACAGTCTCATAAAATTTTATTTCTACACTGGATCACAGTGCATACCACAGAATTGTCGACACATGTATGTAATTTACCTTATCAGCCCCCTGCTGAGTATTTTTTGATAACTTTTCTTAACATTGGATTATATATGTAAAATTTGTTGGTACCTTTTTGTTTTTAGATTCTTACTCTCGCGTCGCACTTCGACCCTAGTGATAAGTATTCCAAAATATAAGTCATTCTGTACAGTTATTGAATTGTGTATTGATGTATTATGAAAAGGGTGCTGGTTCTTCTTTATTTATTGCTTATTTATATACATTTTTTCAACCCTATTAAGCTGGATAATGTTTAGGTAAATGTTATGCTCAAATATCAGAAATATTATCCTGACCCGGGACAAAACGTTATCCAATGTTACTTAAAATAAGAGATTTGTTTACTTTTTTCTCAACCGGGCTAAACATTATCCAACCGGACTAAACCAATTATACGCGAACTATCCTTACCTAAACTGTTCGCCGAGAATTCATCTTAATAGGGGTGTTCTTCTTTTTTTCACTTTCACGATGTATAGAAATAACGAAAATAAAGATTCTTGGGTAGCATGTGTATTGCTAAAAGAAATTGCAACACACATATTATGATTAATTGAATAAAAATTGTCAAAAGAAAAAAAATTGAAAAATTTTCGTCAGATTTAAACTTTAAACTGTTAACTTGTGTGTATATTTCTTTTAAAACGATTTGAACAATGTCATTGTAGAGATGTTTTCTCTCAAACTCTGAAACGTAATTTTGTCCGCAAAACAACATTTAACATTGCATATATTTTATCCAGTTCTTATCTCTTTATCATGATGCTGTGAAAAATAATAAAACAATTTTCACGCTGATAAACCCATCTATATTTACAAGAAAAATTAATGCCACATGTACTGTCTACTTAAAAATTTACTTGAAATATTGTTGCCGTTATCTAATTTTGTCTCTTTTATTGGAGGGTTGTATATGTGGATTTATATGGGTTTTTAATGGAAAATAAAATTTGAAAGCGAATTTATGTACAATCACATCTCATGAGATATAGATGACAAATAACAAAATACCGAAGTTACTGTAAATTTTGTTTCTGCATTACGTATTTCGACAACTTATATCTCTTCAGTACAGATAAAACCAAAACAGTTGGAATAAGAAAAAGAAGGGAAACGGGGAATGTGTCAAAGAGACAACGACCCTAAGGGAAGTCCATAAACCGAAGTACGTTTAAAAACTGATACATAAAAAATAACCAATAAATAGGGAATAATACATGGCAAAATCCGTATCACATGCCGTATCATCCCGAGTTACCAATATCAGCACGAGGGCCTCTGACCCGAGGGCTGATATTGGTCGAGGGATGATAGGCATGTGATACGGATTTTGCCATGTATTATACAGTTTATCATATATTTAAACAAAGGACTACTAATCCGAAATATACTGTCAAAAATTGAAATCGGTAAGAGAAAATGCATGTATTTTTTGAAGAGGAAAATTTCAAAATGGGCGGAAAGGTCTAGAAGTTTTGGACTAAATCTAACATGTAGAGGAAAAAAAGTTTGCTAGATTTTTTTAACTGATCATCACACAACAAAACAATTTCACCCCACACAAATCTTTGTTACCCTCCTCCCAAAAAAAAATGTTTGCCCCCCCCAAAAAATTTTTTTAACCCCCGAAAATTTTTTTAATAAAAAGAAAGGAAAGTCGAAAAAATGGTATGTGATAAAGGGTAAGCCATGCGATAAAGGGTATGACGTCATAGTGTGAATACGGAATGAACGTCATGCACTGTATCACATATTCAAAACGTCTGTATTTATTACTAAATATATGATAAGATCTAATATGAAAGCCAACAGTGATTTATTATACATATACCATAGATTATAATCTATGCTTATACGAAGTGTCCATTTTTCCGGCTAGTCGGAAGAATAGACAAAAAGTCTATTTTTCTGGCAGTTGAAAGGGATAAAAGTTTTTTGATAATATGATAATATTTGAATAGATAAAATTTTATATAAATCATCTGTTTGTAATTTCTGTGAAATAAAAGTTAGTTTAATATATTGTAAAGCCGTTTGAAATTAATAAATGCGAAAATAATTTGTTGGGGAATCTATTATTTTATGGCCGGAAAAATAGACATTTTTCTATATACTATTTTTTTTATATATACTATTTCTATATATTAATTTTCAGAGCTGTCCGGAAAATAGACAAAATTGACCTTTTCCGGCCATTCAAATTAAGATAAAAATTAATAGTTGCAATAATGCATGATCATAGTAAAAAGGAAAATCATGTAAAGGTAAATCAGTATTAAGATTGATGGTTCTTGAAAAGGAAAAATGTATTTGTTTTTGTTTAAATCGAATAATTTGTACATTTTATTTTTATGCCGGAAGAATAGACCTTTTTGCCTATTTTTCATGCTAGCCGGAACACTTCATTAGTACACATTGAATGTTAGCGAACATAGTGCAGAAAAAACCTTTATTGCTGAATTGTTTATTCACATTTTAAGAAAAGATGCACATCTTGCCATGGGTAATTCGTTTTGCCTTATATACATGTGAGTTTTACTCTATGGCTCTTTGGCGTGTTTCTCTTTTAATTATATATATGTATGTTACGGGTTCAAAGAGACAAAGTTTTAGTTTTGAATGTATTGATCATTGATGTTACTATGGGTAATGGATAATGGTCAAAAAGCAACGAATTGCTTTCGTGGGACAAACGAAGTGTCATGTTATTATTGTCAATATATACTTTTCTATGGCAAGTTAATAGTTAAATGATTAGTTTGGTTATGAATATCTATAGATATTAAAATTGTAGTTAATTTGCGTTCTTATGCATCTCAACTCCAGATTCCAGCTAGGTTGGTATAAAGAGCTGATAAAAAATGTATAAGTCTAGGTTGAAATTATGTTAAGAACCAGAAACTTGTCATGATTAGTTTCAATTTCACAAAACTTGTGTATCTTTCCTAGTAAAGATCGAGGACTTCCGAATATTGCAAATTTGACCGTTTTGCGCCTGGCTTTTATCACCCATAGACATTAAATTAAAATTTCAATCCCTAGTCTTTAATATCTCTTCTTTCATTTACATCCACAAAGAGCAAGGAAGAGTAGAATACCGACGTTCAAGTCTCACAATTGATTCAACAGAAGGCTTATTTTCCTGCCCCTACCCATTTCTCACCCTTTTCTTGTAGCAATCAAAACTCGTTGCTCCGGTTGTCCCTTCCACCTTTGTTTTTTTCTTTTTTATTTAATAAACTATTCTCGTTCCGATAGAGCTGCAATACATGTATTGTTCACTGGACGTAAAACTAATCAATCAATTAATTGTTCATTAGATCATATAATGAGAAATAGAAGGACATAACAAATACTAAATGCATAGAACAAATATTAAGCAGAAATACACAAATTTTATGAACAACGAGCAAGTATAATCGAAGGGATGAAGATTACCCGAATACATCGAACAGAAAAAAGGCTCTCTGCTTCGTACCGTATATAGTGCAACTCCATAGACATAGACGTTGGTTTAAAATATGTTGAAACGAGAAAACTGATGACAAAATACAAATATACATTTTAAAAACTTTTCATCCCAAACGTATATGGAATTAAATTGTGTGCTTGATGGAGGAAGCTATCTTACTAACTTTCCAATTATTTGCGATTATGTATTTTACGCAAAATTAGGCAAGAATAAAAAAAACACAGCCTCACGAGAGTCGAAATCGATTAAAAAGCGTGATATAGTATTAATTGTGTATTTGGAAATATGAGAGAATGTGTATTTTATTTAATAATGCAAGTTTTGTATTAAGATATGGAAGCTCAACGTTTTGCCATAAACTAAAACTTATCGTGGAGCTAATGCAATTTCGGGAATATTGTCGAACTCGTCCGTCCCACCATCCGTCTGTCTATTCGTCATGTTTTCTTGCGTCGCAAACTCCTCCAGTTTTGAATAAGGGGTTTTATTTTGTTATAAAAGCAATGTTGCATATATGCTATAGACTATGGCACGCGACGCGATTTCCTCCAACGTTATTTGAAGATGTAGAATAAGTGTGTATGGTCTGTATATGTGCAATAAGCTAGTACCAGAATAGGAAGCAGGACAATTAAATTAAAAAAAAACAGGATATATAATAATAACTACAAAATATTTATAAATAACTGCGTAAGGATCTCTCTCTCTCGAAAGTCTTATATGGATATCTTCAGTCGCCAGTTTCTTCGGTGTAGGTCGAAAGAAAGTTAAGAAAATATATGAAACTAAAGAGTATCTTTGACTTGCAATGCCCGTTTCTAAGATGATATTGTTTCGAAGTGAAGTCACAAGATATGGGAATGGTAATCTTTTATCCACTTGCAAAAAAAACTGACAGACGATTTTTGATTAAAAAAAACGGATAGACGTACGAGTAACTTGCACGACTATCTGTTATCCTTTGGCTCAACTTTTTCGGACTGATACGCCAATTGAGAAATCGGACCTTCGTTCTACAAATTTGAGAACTGATGCGATAACGTGACCAGAAAAGTACAATTTATAAAACGTTAATAAAAGATATATGTTATTCCGTAATTACGTGAAAATTTTTGTGAAGGGTTGATATGTAATATGACTAAATTCATATGCTCTAAATATCAAATACATGTAACCAAATATTAAGACGGGGAAACGGTAGTAAATTTGCTAACATATTACCTATTCCCTATTCATATTTTTTTTTATTTCCTATTGTAATCCATATTCTAGATATCTACAATCGGACTGCCTTCTCTTTGGATTATAAAACATTCTGTCCCGAAATTCTTTGTCGCTGTCATTACATAATCTGTAAATTTTGGATATTGTTACCTGACAATAAAGAAAAAAAAATAGCCGACCACTTTGATACATCTAAATTACAAAAAATGAAGAAGAGAAAATAGAACATGTAAAGTTTGTGATTTTGTTAGTCTTAAAA